>BDJD01003110.1:77428-129561 GCA_002564525.1 Rosa multiflora
GGTAGGGTTTACAACAAAGTACATAACTAATGAGTATTTACATGGACATCCACATAGATAATAATATTTACAACATATATATATATATATATATATATATATATATTGCAATTTACAGTGTTATCCAGATTTAAGTTTTTGAAGGCTATTTCAGCATAGATGATTAACTCTCAATGCTGGTGTAATAGAAAGGAAAAAAAAAAAAACATGAGAACATTTCTTGCCTATAGTCCTATAAGGAATGAATTTGAGAAGGGATTCAATTAAACATTTCAACCTCCTGCGTTCAATTACTTCAATAGCTTGTTCCCGCCTAAGCAATTTCACTTCCCTCTCATATGGAAAGTCATAGTTGTGAACTTCCCTCCAACTACCCCATTTTAGGCTTTTAGCTATGATCAGATTCATTTAATATCTCCTCCCATCACCACAGTCCTCTCACATTCCTTCAACCTCCACTCACTTCCCGATCTCCATCGCCTATGGGATTTCCCTCTTATAATTTGTTCTCGGTTAAGTTGAACGAACTGTTGAGTGTTGGAAGCCCTGACACCACCGATTTCATCAACCTTTCATCGAAATCAATCCGAAGTCTTTATCCGAGATAGCCGTCGTACATCTGGCCGCCACTGCTCCCAGTAGTCGGTTGCCTCTAGCGAATCTACAATTCACAATTTTTTCTGCAATGATCTGCTTCGTTTCGCTTCGGTCAATCTCGACCACCTCAATAAAATTGTAAGTTCTTTCTTTTTCTAGTTGTTGATGATATATATATATATATCAGGCGGGTTCTGAAGTGGACGTCCGCACTTCGCTAAAGTGCGGACGTCGATGCAGCAGGAGGGTTCCAGGAGACGACGGCGGGGCGGGGCTGGCCGGAGGCGTCCCAGACCTCTTCTGGGCGGCGTTCGAGGTCGGAGGAGGTCGGGCTTGCCGGTTTCTGGGCAGCCACCTCACCTGCAGTTGCAGGTTCTGTGCAGCACCGCAGAACCGTCACCGGCGACTCCACCGCACCACATACCCCTCCACACGACCCCCGGCGTCCCTCCGGCAAGCAGCGCCGCGCCGTCGCAGTTCGATCGAGGCCAGAGGAGCGACGTCCGCACTTTTTCTGGGTTGCGGACTTCCTCTTCAGAACATTTTCGTATATATATATATCTTTTTCTTTTTCTGAGATTTGCCGATTATGTTTACAATGAGTATGGGTTCAATATTTGCAGTTCAATATGTTGTGTCTATATGACGTATTTAGCAAGATGGCGGGACTATTTTCATGTTGTCGAAGCCCCTGGCAATCGAATCATGAGTTACAGTAAGCAACCCCAATTTTTGATATTGCTTTAAGTTTTTTGAAAGGTTTTCTAAGATGAGGTACTACCGTTTTAGAAAGGCTCATGAGATGTTGAGTAAAATAGAGTTGAACATGTTATGGAAGAATACTGATGGATATTGCTAACTGATTTTAAATATGCTTTACATCTGTATGTGTGTTTATCTGAAGATATGTAAGTAGCTGTGTGTTTCTATTGTAATTCCAGTTATGGGAAAGGTTGACGGGCAAGGTGAGAAAGCTTTCAGGTTCAGGTGACATTGGTGGTGCAAAGGAGCCTCTTCTTCATGGAGTGCATAAAAATTCACAGAACTATTCTTTTCTTCTCGCAATACTCCCATTTTTATTCCCAGCTCTTGAAGGACTAGTATATGGCTATGATATTGGTGCCACAGCTTGTGCTACAATTTCCCTTGAGTCAGCCACATTAAGCGGAGTATCATAGTATGACCTTGTCATCTCTGCAAATTGGTCTCATAACTAGTGGCTCATTATCTGGTGCCTTGATTGGCTCTTTGTTGGTCTTCAATGCTGGTGACGTCTTAGGAAGGAGGTTTGAGTTGATTTCGGCTGCTGTATTGTATTCTTTTGGAGTTCTAATAACAGCATTAGCACCTGACTTCCCAGTTTGATTGGGCTCCTTCTATTTGGTACAGGGATTGGACTGGCAATGCATGCTGCTCCTATGTATATGGCTGAGATAGCTCCAAGTCAGATACGAGGTCAACTATTATCTCTCAAAGAGTTCTTTATAGTGATCCCAGTTATGCAGTTGGTAGTTAGCGGACGTATTTGGTGGTTGGCGGTATATGTATGGACCTAGCATCCCTTTGGCAGTAATTATGGGAATTGGAATGTGGTGGTTACCGGAGTCACCTAGATGGATCCTTCTACCATACGGGGAAAAGGAAATAGGCATGATTTAGAAGAGACTGCAATATGTTGCTTGTGTTGGCTTAGGGGTAGAGCTATCAGTCATTCAGCTCCTGCATTAGTAGAGGAGATGCTTGAGGAGCTTTATTTTGTGGTGGACATTGGAACCACAATTTATTAAACCGCATGTTGATTGTCGCTAATCATACATTAGTATCGAACGTAACTCATAATTTCTAATAAAGAGTTGTTCAACTCTATCAAGCATAAACTTAACCCTGGACATAACTGACAATCAAATTAGTTCTACATCCCACTTAGTGCAGGGTTAAACAAACACAAGCTGCTGGAAGCCCTCATCATGACCAACAAGAAGCCAAAGAGCACCTCAAGAACAAGACTCTAGCAAAACTTCTACCAGTTTGGGAGGTTTGATCGTTGTTCCTCATGCCAAGTTTTTGGTTGCAGAATAGATACCATACCAGCATATCTGATTGGTGGCAGACACCTCCTGAAATATTGATTGCAAACAAGTTAACCACATCAATCCAATAAAATGCAACCTAAATATCTTTATGAATTGATTTTCAGAACATATAGAGATACACCGGCATACTGATCTGATCAAATACTTCTCTGAGTATAAAATTATTCCTTGGTAAAAATGTAATATAGATGAAAGGCCTGTGATATGCGACATCTCAGTAGAAACCAAAGCCCAGGAGCTTTCAATCTAGACTGCAAGTAATATATACTTCAAGTAGTGCACAAAACAACAAAACATTCACAAATGATAAACTGCAAGAGCAACTTCAAAGACAAAAGCTGTGAATAACCTGCCAAAATGTAGCAAGACTGTCACCAATGTCTCTTTTCAAATTTCAGGAAATTGACAGACATCTGCATAAATCATGCATTTGCTTCAGTGGTGGCTAAGTTATCAAGGATATTATAAATAAACTGTGAACATCAAAATCCATAGTGATCTACCACAATTGACAACACAAGGTTGAAGCTGGCGAAAACTTGAATCACTGGAATCCAAAAGCCACTTCGCTTCGCACAAGGAAGTTTGTGAACCACAAAGGGCAAAATAAACTGCAAAATGAAAAGGACCACAGTTAGTCTATTGAGCAAACTTTGTTCATGTAAGATTACAGTTTCAGGGATGACTCAGGCCCATTTTAGCAAACAAATCACTTGTAAAGTTCAAATCTTTCCAGACTTGATGTTTCATACACAGCCAAAATATACACGCCCTACCTTTATGAATATAGCATCTGTGGGACACTTTTAAACATGTCTCCCCCAACATGCTCCGCACCTACACAAAACCAAAACCTTTTAGTAAGCCATTTCTATCACTTACATTGGTCTGAACACCAAGTACATAGGAAATAGAAGTTGCAGCCAAGCATCAAACTATGCTCATTCCAATACATGGATAAGAAGGAGCATCATTTGTGCATTCCCAAATCGAGAGCATTCAACTTCAATTAATGTTATGAACAACCAGACTTGTCCTGCATCATTTTAGAATTTTTTTTCTATTAATTTTGCCTCTGTAAATAACTTAACCTTCAATGTTTTCTGATATCATGCTCATCTGGGTTTTTCCCATCTTCCTCAAAACCAATGGAAAGTTGTAAAAAAAAAAAAGAAAAAAAAAAGAAAAGAAAAGAAAAAGAATTCAGTCTTTGATCTGCTGTAGCGGTTTAGTACATCAGCTTTGACATATTGGATTAGACTGTTTAATTATATACTTAGATCTAATGTAAATTGTTATATGTGATCAAATTAGTATATCCGTTCTTTGTCATAATAAGCTTGTAACATGTGACCAGGGGCGGAACCAGGATTTGACATCTGGGGTGGGGGGGTCCAGACATATATAGTATATAATATTAAAATTTCACAAAAAATTAATGTTTTGTATATTTCCCTTATAGAAGATGTTCATCTTCAAATCAAACAAGATTCTATTTTATACATCTCCTAAACTCATATAAAGATTATAAATGTTCATGTGAAGAAACTAATAATAACTTATTCATCAATTACTTTACTTTTTCTTGGTAAATTAATTACTTTCTATTTTTCAAATAAAACAAATCAATTACTTTACTTATTCAGACATATAGACCGATCCATTTAATAATTATGTTTCTTAATATAATTGATTAATTATTCAAATTGATTGGTTATAGAAGTTTTTGGGGGGTGTAATACTTAAATTAAGCCTATTTTTATATTAATAAGGTAAATAAGTAGCTAAAATTGAAGTATACCAAAAATTCTTGGGGGGGGGGGGGGGGGGGGGTTTGGGCCTATGAATAGGTCCGCCCCTGCATGTGACTCTGATGCTAGCAGCCTAGCATGACTGTCATTAGCCCATTACAGTACTACTTACTAACGCCAAAAAAGAACTACTTGTATATGACTTGTTTGCTGCTGGTGTGGTCTTTTACCCAGAGATATATGTCTACCCATATTAAAGGCACCGTAAGTTTCTTCTGTGATTCTGATTGCAGATATTGATAACAGTAATCTGAGTCTATTCCAAATTCTATTATGCTGTATGGTATGTCATGCTGCACGAAAAAAGATCAGAAATTGAAAGGAAGCAAAGTTAAACCCTTCCACTGGTTTTGAATAGACAGAGCAGAGAAGCGAACATAGACTCAATAGTTCTAAGAGCACAATCAGAAAGCCAGATCAAGATACAGAGAAAGTCCAATTCTCCAATAAAGATACAAACTTGTTCATCTATTCCTAATTCTCCAATAAGGATATAAACTTGTTCATCTATTCTCATCAGAAAACAAAACCCAACATTTTATCGAATCCAATCCACCCAAAATTTCAGGTTTTCAGGACAGAGGAAATGAAATCAAAATCACAAACAAAAACCCTTACCGAACTCGAGGTGATCACCAGGAAAGCGAAGCTGAAGGCAGCAATGGAGGTGGTAGACGGTGGGCGTGAGGTACCAAAGTTTGGGTTGATGAGATTCAAACCTGCTCAGTGCGGCGGAGGCAAAGGTTATGGTTGGTGAACTTCAGAGTTCAGATTGAGAGCGTTTTGAAACACGTGCACTGAATGTGATTGCAGTAAACATAAATTTACTGACCTCAATGTTTTTTTTGGTATTCCTAACATC
Source organism: Rosa multiflora (assembly GCA_002564525.1). Taxonomy (NCBI): domain Eukaryota; kingdom Viridiplantae; phylum Streptophyta; class Magnoliopsida; order Rosales; family Rosaceae; genus Rosa; species Rosa multiflora. Next base: position 82,792 of record BDJD01003110.1, read on the forward strand.
AAACATCAACAGAGCGTGAAGCCCACGCACTGTCAATAGGCCAGTTGGAGAACCAACCGGGGTGGAGAGCAGACGCTCTCGTCCAAAAACTAGGCTCAGCCTTCTTGTACGTCTCCCAAAGTTGCTGGTACCTGATGGGAAACATACAGAATCTCTGGGTTTGCTATGCTAAAATGGGCTCTTCCTCCTCCTTGTCATCTCTCTCTCTTATTCATTTCTGAGATAACCCATTTCCACTGGGTTTGTGGGTTTCAGTGTTGTTGGGTAGAGACTAGAGAGAGATTTTTTTTGACATGCGCATAAGGGGTTTTATCTTGAGCCTAAGAAGCCTTTGAATTCCCCTTGACAAAGTCAAAAAAAAAAAAAAAAGGAGACTAGAGAGAGATAGATAAAGCCTACAAAGATAATTTTTGAACTGCTTCAACTGAAATTTCGGTGCTATGTTTCAACTAGAATCATAGAGTAACGGCAAAGTGAAGGAAACGAAAGACTAGAAGCAGAAACAACTTACTGCTGGACCGTGAATGCCGAATGAGCTGGTTGATGCCTGGCTTATCTGTGCTTTTGAGGAAGAAGATGCGAACCCATATATTAGGCCTCTCATCCCAGATGCCAAAATTCCAGAAACCCCTCGTTCTTTTACCATCACGGCACAGAAATTACTCTTAACAGACCCTTACCAGTCAACAAAAAATCAGCACTTTGTGAGGATGTTAACTGGTCACGTCAGTGGAGCCCCTTTGGTCTACACAAGTTTTGGTTCATTGCAGCCGACTCCAGGACCATGCATTGTTGAATTGTATATTTTCCAAGAAGGAGCTTAAGTCTTCAAATTTTGTCATGGCTTTGGCAGAACTATCATAGAACTTTCAACATGACCTGGTCTACGCACGCTTAGTTCTATGTGGCCTATGTGCTTTTCTACTTTCAGTAGCAGAGCTATTTTTGTGAAACAGAAAATAATTAACATTGTTCTTCTGGGAAACATATTGGGGTAGGGATGCAACTGGGTAGTGGTACTTTGTTTTTCTTATTCATCTTCAGTTTGCTTCCATCACAGTATGGCGCTGAAGTACTAAATAACATAACTCCTTCACATCCATTATTCGAGGGACAAACTCTAGTCTCTCCTGGCCTAATATTCGAATTGGGTTTCTTCAGTCCTAATAGATCTGGTAACAAGTATGTGGGGATATGGCACAAGGATATATATCCACGTAAAGTGGTATGGGTGGCTAACAGAGATAAGCCTCTTGCTCTTATAGACACCCTGGCTAGTTTGAGAATTAGCAGCAATGGGAGTCTGGAGCTTGTAGATGGGAAGCAGAATTCTGTGTGGTCAACCAATGATACTATACAGGTTTCATCATCTAATACTAGTTCAGTTGCTGCAGTTCTTTCAGACGATGGAAACTTTGTTGTCAAAGATGTTATCGGAGCTGGCGAATCAATATGGCAGAGCTTTCATCATCCTGGTGACACTTTGCTACCAAACATGATGTTGGGATACGATATTAAAAATGGAAAAAGCCGTTTCTTGACTGCCTGGAAAAGTGAGAGTGATCCATCTAGTGGGATATATACAGACGAACTCGGACGGCGAACAGATATGCCAACACAACGGATCGTTTGGATTAATCGATCAATTCCCTTCTGGAGAAGTGGGCCATGGGATAAATCAAAGTTCATCGGCATGCCAGATATGGATGATCGATATCTTAGTGGATTTAAACTAGATGAAAATGTGGAACAGGGAACAAAGTATTACTCTTATAACTTACCTGAGAAAACTCTCGGATATTTAGACCTCTCTTCACAGGGAAAGTTGAAGCTTATGTATTCAGAAAATGGCAGGAACTGGTCACTCAACTGCGAGTCACCAAAGAATCGATGTGACATCTATGGAACATGTGGGCCTTATGGGATTTGCAGCATTTCTGAATCTCCAATCTGCAAGTGTTTGAAAGGGTTTGTACCAAAGTCACACCAGGAATGGAGCAAAGGAGACTGGACCAGTGGGTGTGTAAGGAAAACCGAATTGTTCTGTGAGAGACAAACAAATAAGCAGTCAGTACCATTGCAAGGAAAAAAAGATGATAATGATGATGGGTTTTGGAAGATCATACGGGCGAAAGTACCAGATTATCATCAGTATATTACATCTTTGGATCTTAAAGACAAGTTCAATGACTGCAAGATACAGTGCCTAAATAATTGTTCATGCCTGGCTTATGCACTTGTTAATAATATTGGGTGTCTAGTCTGGTACAAAGACCTTATTGATATACAGAGATTTTCCAATGGGGGAGTTGATATTTATATTCGCCTAGCACGCAGAGAACTAGGTAATTGATAACAATGCTTGCAAAACTGTAGTTAGCAATATCTCATCTTTTTCTTATGTTTTCTTTTTCATGTTGTAAATTAAACTGCAGGTGAAGGAAAGCCAATGAAGTTGATTGCCTGCCTTACAGCTATTGGTTTAATTATTATCTTGGTTGCCATAGTGTTCGGTTTACACAGGTTGCGAGCTAACCGAAAGGGTAAGAGAATGAGAAAAAGGAGATCAATTATTTCTGATGCATTAGCACATTTATCAGTATCTCTGTGTACGTAGTACTAGACTACTAATCAAATCATAATAACTTACCTGCAGAACTGTATAAGAGCATGTATATATGTACTGGTTGATATCGATAACTTTTGTTGTTTTATTCTGGCTTGGTGTTTGACGTTTTTACTTACAAATTAACAAAGCTTGCCTTTGAATGAACAGAATGGATTCCAACTTCTAGGGACACTCTTCGAGAATATATTGGAAAGCACGATCCATCAGAGCTATTGATCTATGATTTTGATACCATATTAACTGCTACAGACAATTTCAGCATTACAAACAAACTTGGGCAAGGAGGCTTTGGTCCTGTTTATAAGGTATTATTTGTTTACTTGCGGGTAATACAGCATTGTAAGAGGTAAAAGAATACAAACATGCACACCATGATTAACTTGAGGACCATGTATAGGGTATGCTACAAGATGGGAAGGAAATAGCTGTAAAAAGACTATCTAGTAGCTCAGGACAAGGCATTAAAGAGTTCAAGAATGAGATGCTGTTGATCTCCAAACTTCAACATAAAAATCTTGTTAGGATCATGGGTTGCTGCATTAAAGAGGATGAGAAGTTACTGATTTACGAGTTCATGCCAAACAAAAGCTTGGATACTTTTCTATTCGGTTAGTTTTATTAGTGTTTTATGTTCAATTGCAGTGCAAAACTCATCTTCACCTATCTTCTTATTTCAATGAAAGTATCTTTGCTGTTTGTAAATGTCAAACTTTGGGCAACCATGAAAACTACTTTGAAAAGTAAGTTACTCACTTATCTTTCTTATTTAACAACAAAAAGATAAATTAGAAAAGTCTGAAGAATTGAACCTCAGCATAACTCGGGTTCTGGAATCATAACTGCATACTAACATAAGCTAGCTATGAATAAAGTCACATGACATAAATTACTCGAGACAAATGATCCATTCACTACTTTCAGATATTAGATATCGATTATGTCTGTCATATATAATGCAGAGAACTATTAGATATTGATTGTGTCTGTACGATATGCTTTCTGCTGTGTGTTCATATCTCTATGATGCATTCATTACTACTTTTCATACAACTGTGTTTGCATTATTCATAGCAATTAAAGAAGGCTAGAAATCTGGTTTTAACCAAGTTTTGAAAGGGAAGCAGTCTCATGATATTTCATTGTTGTATGCATGGGAGTCATGATTTATGAAAAACCATTACTGATTACACTCTAAGTAGGTGCATTGATTATTTGATCAGATACGAGGAAGAGAGCAGTGCTTGATTGGGCAACACGCTTTAATATTATTCAGGGTGTTGTTAGAGGGCTTCTTTATCTCCATCATGATTCGTATGTGAAGGTGATACATAGGGATTTGAAAGTCAGCAACATTCTCTTGGATGAGAAAATGAATCCAAAAATTTCAGATTTTGGATTGGCTCGCATAATTGAAGGAACACAAAATCTTGAAAATACACATAAAGTTGTTGGAACACGGTAAGAATCATTTCCTTCCTAATCTCCAACATAGTTAATTGTTACCTACTAATTAGTTTGCCACGTAGTGGCTATATGTCTCCGGAGTATGCCATGGGAGGACTGTTTTCTGAAAAATCCGATGTCTATAGCTTCGGGGTATTGGTCTTGGAGATTATTAGTAGCAAGAAGAATACCAGCTTCTCTTTATATGACCAACAGCTAGGCTTTCTAGCCTATGTAAGTTCATACTTTAACTTCTAATGTAAAATGTGAACTCATGAGCAGCTTCTTTCATATAGCTTAAACCATATATATGAACCTTTACAGGCATGGAACTTGTGGAATGAAGACAAGGGATTGGAGTTAGTAGATGAAATATTGGGCGATTCATATTCCTCATCGAAAGTATTGAAATGCATGCATATCGGGCTTCTATGTGTACAAGACAATGCTGTGGATAGGCCAACCATGGCGGATATAGCTTTGATGTTAAGCAATGAGAAAGATGGTCCACAACCTAAGCTACCTGTATTCACTATCCAAAACTCAGCTTATCATCCTCGACCGCACTCTGAGAGTATTAATTCCTCCAAAAATGAAGCTAGCTTTACAATGATTGAAGGTCGATAAGTGCTAGCAAATTGTTACATCACAATGCAATGCCTTTTGGTCATTCTCAAGGGTTCTTATGCATATTGAGGGTTTTCTTTTTGGTGTAGAAAACAACCTGTTTTTATTGGGGTAAATAGTATATGAAGGTCTTTTCATATTGACAATTCTGTATTTACAATTTTGTATACAATAATTAAGTCTTGACCATGTGATAGTTTTTCCTCAAAAGAATTTCAACCTTTGAAATTGGTTCCTTTGGATTTATCATGACAAATTTTGATATACATTGTTGAGTCATTTCAGACCACCTTAGCTTTTGAGTTATCACTGCACATACCCACAATTCTTTGTTTCTATATTTACTACCGTATGAGATTAAAACTAAGGTAATTATGAGATGTTACTTGTGGATGCCAATCATTATAGATTAGAAATTGGGTCAATTATCCCATTTCACAACCAAAAACGAAGAAGAAGAAGGAAAGCCGTAAATGGCGGTTGTTGGGTCTTCCCTTGACTCTTGTACTGAATTCTTTATATTGTAAATTTATGAGTTGCTTCATTTTTGTACATCAAGTTCTTATGTATTCCAGCTATTTGTCATGATGATGATGATGGGTGATATGATTTCTTCATGTAGAGATTGATTGGTTTTAGTTGAAGGGTTGGCGGAGAAAAGTCATGGGTGATATTTACTGGGTTTCAATTATTTTTTTTTAAAAAAATTTTGGACCAAAATTTATCTATCAGATGATTTCTTTGCATGTAATCTACGTCTCTCTCAAAATGAAACTATCATACACTACTTTGTGTCCTTCACAAGTTCAATTCTTTTCTCAATGTTAATTGTGTTCATGGTTGAAAATATTAACTTAAAGATTGAATGTTACTGAAAGTTTTATCACCACTAGGGTCAAAACTTTCTTACACTAGACAAAATGATACCCAACTTTCAAAAGTGATCAAAATGATACCTAATTTTTTAAAAACAAATCAACTTGATACCCAACTTTCAAAAATAATCAAAATGATACTAAAATTTTAAAAATAAATCAACTTGATACCTCGGTTTATTTTATTTAACTTCTTTGTTAAATGACTAAATCAAATGCAAAATCAAGCCCAAAAATTGAAGTGATTTCTGGTTAGAGGGCCATCAATCATCTATAACCCAATCTTCTTCTTCCATAGATTAAAAAAAATCTTCCATTCAATTTCAATTCTACCATCGATCGTAGAAACAAATAAAGTTTGGATGTTTCCCGACTTCTAAAGAAACAAAGAAAAATGGAAAGAGAGAGAGAGGTAGACATAGAAGAAGAGAATTAACAAAGTAAAATAAAAAATAATTGAAAAATAGTTTTTTGTGTACAATTTTATTATAACCCAACAAAACACTGCACCACACGTGATCAATTTTAACAAAAAGTTACAAAAACAATTAAACTGAGGTATCAAATTGATTTGTTTTTAAAAATTAAGGTATCATTTTGATCACTTTTGAAAGTTAAGTATCATTTTGTCCGGTGTAAGAAAGTTTTGACCCTAGTGGTGATAAAAACTCTACTGAAAGTGACTAGATGAGATAGTGAGATGTGGACTATGTCAATGATGTTACAGGTTTACTTGCCCAACACGGTCCGTGTTTGTTGAAAAACTGAAAGTGGCCAAGAAAGATACTGAGATGTCATTTAGTCACATCAAAGTTTACTGATATATGCTCTTCTAGTTGATAATCAGTGAATCACAGTTAAAAAATCCAGATGATATCTTTGCATGTAATTTGAGTCTCTCTCAAAATGAAACTATCATACACTATTTTGCTCCCTTCACAAGTTCAATTCTTTCTCTCAATGTTAATTATATTCATGGTTGAAAATATTAACCTAAAGTTTGAATGTTACTGAAAGTTTTATAACCACTAGGGTCAAAACTTTCTTGCACCGGACAAAATGATACCTAACTTTCAAAAGTGATTAAAATGATACCTAATTTTTTAAAAACAAATCAACTTGATACCAAACTTTCAAAAATGATCAAAATGATACCTAAAGTTTAAAAACAAATCAACTTGATACCTCGGTTTATTTTTTTTTAACTTCTTTGTTAAATCAAATGCAAAATCAAGCCCAAAAATTGAAGTGATTTCTGGTTAGACTCTAACCGTTAGAGGGTTATAGATGATTGATGGCCCTCTAACCGTTAGAGGGCCATCAATCATCTATAACCCAATCTTCTTCTTCCATAGATTAAAAAAAATCTTCCATTCAATTTCAATTCTACCATCGATCGTAGAAACAAATAAAGTTTGGATGTTTCCCGACTTCTAAAGAAACAAAGAAAAATGGAAAGAGAGAGAGAGGTAGACATAGAAGAAGAGAATTAACAAAGTAAAATAAAAAATAATTGAAAAATAGTTTTTTGTGTAAAATTTTAGTATAACCCTACAAAACACTGCACCACATGTGATCAATTTTAACAAAAAGTTACAAAAAAATTAAACCGAGGTATCAAATTGATTTGTTTTTAAAACTTTAGGTATCATTTTAATCACTTTTGAAAGTTAAGTATCATTTAGTCCGGTGCAAGAAAGTTTTGACCCTAGTGGTGATAAAAACTCTACTGAAAGTGAGCAGATAAGATAGTGAGATGTGGACTATGTCAATGATGTTACAGGTTTACTTGCCCAACACGGTCCGTGTTTGTTGAAAGCTGAAAGTGGCCAAAAAAGATGCTGAGATGTCATTTAGTCACATCAAAGTTTACTGATATATGCTCTTCTAGTTGACAATCAGTCAATCACAGTTAAAAAAACCCAGATGATATCTTTGCTTGTAATTTGCGTCTCTCTCAAAATGAAACTATCATACATTGTTTTGCTCCCTTCACAAGTTCAATTCTTTTTCTCAATGTTAATTGTGTTCATGGTTGAAAATATTAACCTAAAGTTTGAATGTTACTGAAAGTTTTATCACCACTAGGGTCAAAACTTTCTTGCACCGGACAAAATGATACCCAACTTTCAGAAGTGACCAAAATGATATCTAATTTTTTTAAAACAAATCAACTTGATACCCAACTTTCAAAAATGATCAAAATAATCCCTAAAGTTTTAAAAACAAATCAACTTGATACCTCGGTTTATTTTTTTTACCTTCTTTGTTAAATCAAATGCAAAATCAAGTCCAAAAATTGAAGTGATTTTTGGTTAGAGGGTCATCAATCATCTATAACCCAATCTTCTTCTTCCATAGAATCAAAATAATATTCCAGTCAATTTCAATTCTACCATCGATCGTAGAAACAAATAAAGTTCAGATGTTTCCCAACTTCTAAAGAAACAAAGAAAAATGGAAAGAGAGAGAGAGAGGTAGACATAGAAGAAGAGAATTAACAAAGTAAAATAAAAAATTATTGAAAAATAGTTTTTTGTGTAAAATTTTATTATAACCCCACAAAACACTGCACCACACATGATCAATTTTAACAAAAAGTTACAAAAAAATTAAACCGAGGTATCAAATTGATTTGTTTTTAAAACTTTAGATATCATTTTGATTACTTTTGAAAGTTAAATATAATTTTGTGCGGTGCAGGAAAGTTTTGACTCAAGTGGTGATAAAAACTCTACTGAAAGTGACCAGAAATGATAGTGAGATGTGGACTATGTCAATGATGTTACAGGTTTACTTGCCCAACACGGTCCGTGTTTGTTGAAAAACTGAAAGTGGCCAAAAAAGATACTGAGATGTCATTTAGTCACATCAAAGTTTACTGATATATGCTCTTCTAGTTGACAATCAGTTAATCACAATTAAAAAACCCAGATGATTTCTTTGCATGTAATTTGCGTCTCTCTCAAAATGAAACTATCATACATTGTTTTGCTCCCTTCACAAGTTCAATTCTTTTTCTCAATGTTAATTGTGTTCATGGTTGAAAATATTAACTTAAAGTTTGAATGTTACTTGAAGTGGCCAAATAAGATAGTGAGATGTGGACTATATCAATGGTGTTACAGGTTTACTTGGCCAACACGGTCCATGGTTGTTGAAAAATTGAACGTGGCCAAAAAAAATACTGAGATGTCATTTAGTTACATCAAAGTTTACTGATATATGCTCTTCTAGTTGACGTACAATCAGTCAATCACAGTTAATAAACCTAGGTTTGATTTGAAAATTAATAGCTTTGAAAATGAAGATGATAATGTAGAGTGTACAGAACAGGGCCGGCCTTGAGGGCTGCCCGGCTCTTGGGGGTCTCTGTAGTTTCTGTAGATATGTTAAAGATAGTATAAATATTTTGTTTGCTTGTACAAACAATTGATGGCATGTTGCTCCAATGGAACTTTAATCAGTTTGTGTCCTCCCCATGAAGGTTCGAATCTCAGATTCCCATTCTTGCTTTCACTTCTCTTTTTTTTCATTCAATCTCTTAAGTCAATTTTTCTTGGCCTAGCCCACCTTTTTTTATTTTTTATTTTTATTCTTCTTCTTTTTCCATATAAACTTTCCTTTTACTTTTTCCATATGACTAACTAGTTTAATTCATAAATTTATGTAAGGAATAAAAATTCATATACTTTAATAACAATTTCATATTTACTTTTATTCAAAATACATAATTTTGTATTGTTATTTGGAGCAAAAAAAAAAATAATATATATATATATATATACATACGGGAGGTCATATATATATATGGGAGGCCACATTTTAATTCTTCGCCTTAGGCCATTACAACCTCAGGACCGGCCCTGGTACAGAGCTTCGCTGAAATTCTTCCAAATTTTCATTGTTTTTACAAACATACTTTTGGGATGACAATCGTCTTTTACTTTTCTCCTTGTTTTTTTTTTTCAATTCGTCTTCATCTTCCTTTGATAGATATAATGTGTAAATTTCTGTATGTTTCTATTTGTCTCATATTGCGGTTTAAATAGGATTACAGATTGTACACAGAAGGAAAATATTTAACACCTATACTAATATTCCTATGATTGCAATTCAATCATCTATAATTACAAATCAATCAATCTTATCCTATCATTACAAATCTATCAATCTATAATCAATCAAATATTAATCCTAATTGGAACAGCTTAGCAACACTCCCCCTCAAGTTGGGGAATAGATGTCTCAAATACCCAAGTTGTCAAGTGAGGTGTAGAATACTTTACTAGAGACAACTTTCGTCAGAATGTCAGCCAATTGATCTTAAGTTCTTACATGTGGCATGTCAATGATTTATCACTAACTTCTCCTTGATGAAATGCCCATCCACTTCAATATGTTTGGTTTTGTCATGTTGAACTGGATTGTGTGCTATAGGGGCGGATCCAGAAATTTTTTTCAGGTAAGGCAAGTCAATGGCAGGAGGGGAAGGGAGGAAAATTAGAGAGAAGCTGTAGATTTTGGAGGCAATTATGAAGATTTTGCCTTAGTTTTGCCCTGTTTTTGCCTTGATTTTGTCTAATTTATGCCATTTTCTTCCCCAATTCACCTTGTTTAGCCCTATTTTTGCCACTTTCACATCCCTTGCCTACACCAAATCAATGTAAAATCAAAAATCCAGTCTAGGCAAGAGCCCAAGCTGGGCTCTATGTGGATCCGCCCCTGGTGTGCTATATCAATGGCTGCTTTATTGTCACAATATAAGTCCATGGCATATTTGGGTTTAAAGGCCAAATCCTTCATTAAATTTCAGAGCCATAACATCTCACACACACCATGGGCCATCCTACGGTATTTAGCCTCTGCACTTGATCTAGCTACCACTTTCTGCTTCTTACTTCCCTATGTTACTGTCACGCCCCTGATTTTTAACACAAATAAAAATCGATATATAATCCCATAATTACATATGCGTGAATGTTCAGCCATCAATACAAAATACCTAGAAACTTTTTCCCTTTTAACCCAAGTACATATTGATGCTCTGAACCCACTATGTCAATATTGACCCGCTCCACAAAGTCATATATTACATAAGCTTACGAATTAAATTGTCAACAACAAAATAAAACGTAAATGCTCTTCAGAGCTCACTACAAGCAGAAGTCTTAATAACGGTAAAGTCACAAAATTGGCTTCCTACCGTAAAGCTGCAAGCTCGCTACCTCAGTTTTCAGCCACGATTACCCTGACCTGCAGGATTAACCCCTACACCGTTTGAATGGTGCACCGGGTTGCCACACAACAAACCCGGTAAGCTTTTGCAAGCCTGTATGAGTAACTCAAAATAACTCACGCAAAATCACGGGATAAACCCACACGAATCACAAGATAAACTCACACATTTCACATTTAAATCAATAAACAAATCACGTTTCAATCAAGAACAACTCACACAGATCATGGGATAAACCCACACGAATCACGAGATAAACTCACACGTTTCACGTTTAAATCAATAAACAAATCACGTTTCAATCAAGAAACAAAGCACGAGATAAACTCACACGAATCAGGTTTAAATCAATAAACAAATCACGTTTCAATCAAGAAACAAAGCACGACGGACAGACTAGAGCTCTAACTGATCGTATCCACAAACCCGGCCAAAGGCGTGAAGTCCCAATTTTCCCACCCACGATCACATTTCGTGATCCACGATCCGCAACTCGTAAATCTTTGGATCCACGGTATAAATACCAAAACATTTAAAGGAGTCACAGTGGACCCAAAATGTTACATGAATCTAAAATGAAAGATTCCTCGTAATTGACCCCTATCAATTACTTCCGGCATAAGACCCATATTTAAATAACCCACCGCGAACTAAAATGATCCACAAATACACAAATCTCAACGCTTTTTAAAACAAATCGAAATCAACAGTTCCACAATCATTTGTTTTCCAAAAGCCACAACCCAAAACAATAAAAAGCATCATTTCATTCATATTGTTTTCATAAATCCACAAACCACCAAAATATATATATTTCACGTAAATATATATATATATATATATATATATATGTAGTCATCCGCTGAGGAATGCCTACTAATGACAACTATAGTTTGCAGTTAAATCAATAACTCTCAAAACGATAAAGGTAAGCCCGTTCGTGAATGAACTTCGTGAGATTACTCACCTCAGAATCCCGCTGCGTCTTCTATACAGAACTGAACTAACACTCTCACCAACAACTCGTCCAATTCACCTTTAGAAGCACCTAATCACCAATGATCTCAAATCAGTAACGATTCACAAATGATTTAAGTCCGAAACCCCTGTTTTGAACTAAAATCCCCAAAGTGATGCCAATCGAGGCGAAACTACATTCGAGACCACCCAATGTCTCCGGAATACTTCTACGATCGATATGCCAAAATCACAAGTCGATCGGATAGTCGGATCCTCACGGATCGAAACATCGAACGGTCTGAAACAGTAAAAACCCTAACATATTCATTCGATCTCTACAAATTATGTATTATATATCAAAACGCTCGTATCGACGAGTAGAAGATTTATAATACCAGAAACTATCCCTTACATGGCCGGAAGGCCGCCAAAATGCTGCCACAGTTGGCAGTGCAACCACCACGGGCCAAAACTCAAAACCACAAAAATCAAGCCAACCAGAAATGTTCATCACGAAGAATAGAGAAACTTTCATACCTGAAGCTAAGTCTGGTTCAGCCTAAATCGTCCTAGATCAAGCTTGCAAGATCGGCCAATCGCAACTGTCTGATCGAGCCCCAGATTCGTTGTGCACCACAGATTTTCAAACCTCGATCTTTCACTCCACGCGCAAAATCGTCCTTCAAGGCGGGTATGAGGATGATCAGGAGGAAGAGGAGATTCCAAAACCGAGAAGGATCGACCGAGACGTGGCCCGAAAAATGGATTTCCGATCGGGTCCGTCTGCCGTCACTGTTCACGTCTTTGATCTCCTTCTGGGTTGCTCCACCGGTGAAACTGACACCAAGGGTCGACGGAGAAGGGCTGGGCGAAACGATCTGGGCCGGGTCCACCGTCGTGCGTTGCCGGAAAATGGCGATGGGTCCGGGTCGGGTCGGCGGGTTTCCGTATGGTCTGGGTTGCGCGGAGGAGAGAGAACGGAGAGAAAAGGGTTTCCGAAAATGGAAAATGGGATTTTTGAAATTATTTTCGGAAATTCCTTATTTATACCAAAATGGAAACTTCTTCCAATGACCATAACTTCTTCATATGACCTCTAATTTTCACGTTCCACATGTCCACGAACTCGTATCGATGCGCTCTACGACTTTTTGTGAAGGAAGTTTTCAGAAAATCTCAACGTATAAAAAGTCAACCTTTGCAAACCCCCTAAAACCATATTCTTCAAATAATTATTCGTCTGAAACACTTCCGCTCCGTCCACGAGCCACGAAATCATCCAATAACCATAAATTAGATTCCGGAAAATCCTCAGAAAATAAATACAAATTTCCGGGGCATCACAGTTATGAGATTATCTCCCACAAAAGTGAAGTATCCTGAGGTTGATCTTCTATCAGTGATACATCCAGCCCAATCTTCATCAGTGTATCCAGCCATCTCCAAATGATTATTTTTAGAAAGGGAAAATTTTAGAAATAGTACATGAAATTAGGCCCTCTATGAATTTCTATACATAAAGTTACAAATTCTAAACTTTAGTACATGAACTTATAAACCCAACCAACTTTTAAACATGACATCAATAACCCCGTCAGTGCGTATGCCATTATCCATATAATGAAGGGTAGAATAGGGCATTTACCTAGAAAAGATAAACCCCAACCCAAACACAAAAAACTCTTGCCAAGAAAAGATGAACTCAATCACATCGTCCCAGCAGACAAATGCTGATCACCATAAACCAAATTATATTGACACAGCAACCCCAGTTTACAACCCTTGTTTTCCCTGAATTAGATGCCTAAATTCCCAACATCAATTTCCTACCTAATATCCCAATTCGAAATGCTCAGATTCTAGTTAACAAACCCTAATTTTCAAGCCCTAGAATTTCTGATTCAATCCTCAAGTTCTGAGCTTTTCTCCAACGATTAAGGATTTTGAATTGGAGCCCGGAATCTTTTGCCCAGAAGATTGGCGAGATTGCGAAAAAAGCACAGAATCGAAGCCCTGGCTTAGAAATGCATCGAGAAATCCCCACCGCACCAGTCCTTGTACACCTACATCGTCAGAAAGCTAACCTATATCTTCTCAATCGCTGATCCTTTTGTGATCTTCGGCATTTTCGATGATGATCTCAATCAATCTTAGGCGCTTTTGTTCTTGGATAGATTGAGATGTGATTTCGAGAGGATTAATGGAACTAGGTCGGTCTCGAATGGTGGAGATTTCAACTTCGATTACTTCCAAGCTGAGTTTGATTCAATTATGAGTGAAGTAATGGCATGGGATTTGGATTTGCCCACTTCGCCCCTGCCAAGTAGGAATCTAAGCATGGATTGGAGTTACGGTAAAGGGAAGAGATTGGTTTTGGATTTGACAAAAGTCGTTCTTCAGTGCAGGTGAGAGAGAGAGAGAGAGCTAGGTGCCCACAGTACAAATGAAAAGAGACCAAATTACCCCTCAAATTATGCTATGTGGCACATTGACTAACGGAGTTAGTCACGGTATGTAAAAAAAAATTGTTCAGGGTTAGAAGTTTGTGTATTGTGGGCCTCCGTGTGCAATAAGGCCTTTCAGCAAGAAAAATGAAATGACAAACAGAAAAGAAATCGAAGCTCCTTCAGATAAATGATTCAAATATAATAAATTTTTATAAAACAAAATAATCCTTTCTCAAATCATCAAAATGTGGACTTTCATGATCCAACAGATTAACACACAGCATAGACTTATCAAATGCTCTACACAAAACTAAATGAAGAAACAATATGGAACGAAATTATTTTGGGAGAGTAACTGGTAGAAGCATCATAAATATGGAACTAAGGGATGCTCTTAGATATGTATGATAATACCTGCAAATCATTACAGGTCTGCAGGCTCATCATTGTTTCTCCTAAATGATCCCAATTACACAACATTACAAAATTGAAACGTAAAATGGAATCAACAAATTACATAAAGGAGATATGTACTTCAACCAGTGTTCTCCCAACTCAACAGCCCCATAGCATAAATGACCATTCAAATTAGACCTTTCTACAACCACACAAAATTAATTGCATTTGATCAAGAAACCGGGTCTCTTTTATTAGGTATAAATCATTGTGGATATGTACATGGAGATAAGAAGGAATTCAAGCTGACCCATATTCCAAAAAAAAACCATATCAAATGACAGATACCTCTCTTGAAACAAAACCAGCAGATTAACAATTTACAAAGCTTTCAGAAATAGACATAGACAAAACGCATAGAGCTGAATCAAACAAGCAGAATGTGACGGAGATGAGGCTGGAGAGGTGAGAAACGAATAATAGCGTGCTTTTACCATTTTCCTTTATTTTCTTGCAAGCTTGTTTTTTACCAACCCTTCTACTTCTCAATCTTACTCTTTCACCTCCAGGCATTAAAATTCACCTAGTCTATACTTATCCGAATTTCATAGTTTTGTTTCAATGACAGAGATAACCATTAATATGACTATTGAACCTGCATGAAAATATGCAAAATATGCAGGTGTGTTTCACCTTTTTGGTGAACGAGCTCATTCACCCTATTGTTTTGACAGTGGCATTTTCATAAATAATGAAGATTAAAAATGAAATGACATGTTTTATAAATATTGATATTTCTTATTTCTTGGTGGCTTTATGAGGAATAAAAAATATTAGGTGGACTAAAGAATAATAAAGTTAATAAAAGTGACCAAAATTGACTAATAGGATGGAAACACAATTTTTTTTTAGGAAAATAGATAATTTCATTCATTTATCCATGGCCAGAAGGCACGTATATCAAATGCTATCTTACACTAGAGTCATAAATGGTATAAGCAATCAAGCAAATGACAGGTGACCATCATTGCTAACACACTCGCTCACTTATTAGGCCTAACAACAAGAAACAAATCCTCCCTACCAACTTCCCATGAAGTAGTAACCTAGCAGCCTAGAGACCTCAATTGGTGTACAACTAGAGAAACTAAGATGAAAGTAGTAGAAGACTCAACTTCTAGTATTAGGCAAGGAAACCTGGAAAAGCCTAAAGCTTTCCCTTGCCCTTGTTGCTAGGGCTGGGATCAATACCAGTAACTGTAGGGTAAGAGAGTCGTAAAGTAGAGACATTCGGCTTCTTGCTAGGGCGATGATTCTTGTTCCTACTCCCAAGCAGCTTGCCCGACTTCTTCTTCAACATCACCAGAGTGACATCTATCCAGGTATGAAGGAAGTTAGCCTTGAAGGCTGCAGGGTTGACCGGTTGGCAGGTCAGAGGTTTCCCAATCAGAAAAGATTTGGAATACCGATGAACAAGACCGCCACCAATTCTCCCCAGATCAGGAGCACTACCTCCCTCTGCAAGCGCAAGGGAGGCAGCACAGCTAGCAGTGATAGCATCAATGGAGACCATGTGGCTGAGTGAGGGTTGAGGGTGAGGGACGTAGAGAAGAAAGCTAGGAGAAGAGGAGGCGAGGGCGCCGTAGAGAGCTAGGGTGAGAGAGAAAATCTCTCCTAGGGTTTTTTTTAGGATGGAAACACAATTGCACAAAGATGTGTATTATAAATTAGCCAAAATATGCTCCAATAGTTCAATTGTTAAAAGCCAAAATTGTATGATCCGCTTCACATTACAGCCATATTTTTGGTTCCCAAAACTTGGGGTAAGGGCTAGTTGGCTATTATATGATAAGGCAGAGACTTGCGATGCAAGATCTAAAGAGTCCCCTTGAAGCTTGAAAGTTAATCCTCTTAGACAAGCAGAACTGCATATACGCATCCATTGTTCTCTGGATTACTCGTCACCTGAGCATATTTCCCTGCATCCACCAGCAAAGATGAGTACAACCACACATGTTAAAAATCTAAACGCACCCCCATTTAAAAGAGGGGAAGTACGTACAATGGCAAAATTAATTCGAAATCGAATAGAAAGCCAAGCACAGGCATGTTTTGAACTCACCCCATACAACTTTCCCATTAGGTTTGACTAGACCATGTTCACTTACATTCACCTGAAATTCAGAGATAAACACACACAAAATAGCTTGAGACATCATGATGTTGAAATTATAAATGTCACGACTCATCACACAAGAATGAGATACATACCTCAACGATGGTTTCCTTGGTCAAGACACCAAGAGAGGTGTACATTTGACCATTAGGGTTCTTGTGATACCCCGAAAATTCGTAATTATTTTCTGAGGATTTTCCGGAATTAATTTTATGGTTATTGGATGGTTTCGTGGCTCGTGCATGGAGTGGAAGTGTTTCGGATTAATTTTCATTCGGAAAATATGACTTTAGGGGTGATGCAAAGATTGAATTTTGATACATTGAGATTCTCCAAAAACTTCCTTCACGAAAGTTGTAGAGCGCGTCGATACGAGTTCGTGGACATGTGGAACGCTAAAATTTGAGTTCGTATGAGAAAGTTATGGCCATTGGAAGGAATTTCCATTTTGGTATAAATAGAAGTTTCCCAAGTTGAAAACTTACTATTTTCATTATTTCCCTTTCCGGAAGCCCAATTCTCTTCCTCTCTCTTCTCTCTCTGCTGCACCTTCAGAAACGAAATAATCCGACTGACCCGATCAGGACCTGGCCAACCCGACCCGGCTTTTCCGGTGAACTGTGGCGGTCTCCGGCGACTAAATTTTCCAGATAGGATCGTCTCCTCCTTCTAGTCATCCCTGTGGTGTCCTCTAGCACCGATTCTCGGTGGTGGCAGTGGTAGAAGGCTGCGCAGTTGAGTGTTTTCGGACCCGATCGGTTCTCCTATCTCCGACGTCGGCAGGGCTTCAAGTTGAGCTTGGGGAGCTCACAGCAGCCTCCTTGATCGATCCTTGGTGGTTGTTTGGATCGATTCACGTAAAACTTGGTTCAACTCAGATTAGATTACTGTTCACGGCTTGTGAGGTAGTTTTCGACCCTTTATGCTTGTTTTCTGACTTCGAGCTAGTTATGAGAATTCACAAGCATATACTTAGATGAAGCTTTTTGATGTTGGGAGTTTTGGGAAATATTGAGTTTTGCCTAGCGGCGGTGCGCCACTGCCTGTGGTGGCTTTCCGGCAGTGTTCCGGCCACTTAAGGAACTGTTTTTGGTATTATATATGTTCTACTCGTTGATACGAGCGTTTTGATATATAATATGCAAATTTTGGAGTTCGAATGGAATTGTTATGATTTTTACTGTTTCATATCGGTGAATTTATTTGATCCTTGAGGGTTCAAGCTTCCGATCGACTTGTGGTTTGGACACCTCGATCGTGGAAGTACTCTGGAGACTTAGGAACGTCTCGGATGAGGTTTTGCCTCGATTGGCATTACTCATGGGGATTTAGTTCAAAACGAGGGTTTCGAACTTTAATCACTTCGTGATTCGTGCACTGAATCAATACCTTATGTGTTCAGGTGCTTGTTGAACGGATTGCGGCGATTGTGCTTGTTTTGGTTCTCGTGTGAAGACGCAGCGGCATTCAAGGGTGAGTAATCTCACAATGTTCATTAATGAACGGATTACCTTTATTGTTTGGTGAGTAAATCTCACGATATTTGTTATGAGTAGGATCGATATTTGTTATGAGCAGGATCAATATTTGTTATGAGGAGGATCGATATTTGTTATGAGCAGGATCAATATTTGTTATGAACATGATCAATATTTGTTATGAGCATGATTACCCTATTGTCTTGGAGTTATTAGGTTAACTATGACTATAGTTGGTATTAGTGGTATTCCTGAGTGAATGACTACGTAAATATATATATATATATATATATATATATTTACGTGATTATATATGTATTGATGAATCTTTGTGATGATTGCCATGTGAATCTTGTGTAGGAATATTTGTGTAATGACTCATTGAAATCAGTGTGATGAATCTTTGTGATGATTGCTATCTGTGTGATGACCGGTGAAATCTGTGTGATGATTCACTGGATCATGGCTATCTGCGTGATGACTGGCAAAATCTATGTGATGATCAGCTGGACAATTGCAATCTATGTGATGATCCTTGAAATCTATGTGATGATGAAAATCTGGGTGATGACCGGTGGAATCTGTACGATGATCAGTGTGATGACTACTCTGTAGCAGAGCTGAATTGTTATTAAGTTAACAATAATCGAGAAGACTGCTGTGATGGTTGGGGCTACCTAAAGACGTCATAGTATGGGACTTCGATGACTACTTTGACTTGAATTGCTTGACTTAATGTGACCTCCTGAACTAAATTATATGCAGGGGTTACTATAATTTGTTTTGCTTGTTTTGATATGTAATTGCCTTGTTTCTTCTTGATTGTATTGATTGATGGTTTGATTTATCTTAAGAGCCATAGTGGTGATGAATTGTACTCTGTGTTGAGGATAGGAAGGTGATTCATTGATTTTCACCTTTGATGTCATGTTGATGACAAAGGCTCCTAGGGGGGAAAGGGAATGAGTGTGATTTGGAACTCGCCTTAGTGCGTTAGAATGGTGACAAACATTGCTTGAGGAAGTCTTGTTTGACCGAAAATTTGTGTAATTGGATGCTAGGATTAAGAATCTAAGCATGAGGCTTTAGTCACCAGTTGACTTATGTAGGCACGATATGGAAGGATATGGAATTGATGGCAGTAGGTGTGAGATATGTGCATAACGTGTTTATGTTGAGGTGACTTGAAAATGTGTTTTGCTTTGTGATTTTGAGTTTACTCATACGGGCTTGCAAAAGCTTACAGGGTTTTGTTGTGTGGCAACCCGGTACACTATTCAAATGGTGTAGGGGTTAATCTTGCAGGTCAGGATAATCGTGGCTGAAGCGGTGGCGGCATCCTTGCAGCTGTATGGTAGGAAGCCATTTTTGACTTTACCGTTGTTAAGGACTTCCGTTGTATAGTTAACTCTGAGCAGAATTTGCGTTTTATTTTGTTGTTGACAATTTAATTCGTAAGCTTATGTAATATATGACTCTATGGAGCAGGTCAATATTGATATAATGGGTTCAGGGCATCAATATGTACTTGGGTTAAAAGGGGAAAAAGTTTCTAGGTATTTTGTATTGATGGCTGAACGTTCACGCATATGTAATTATGGGATTACATATCGATTTTCATGTGTGTAAAATCAGGGGCGTGACAGTTCTTCTTCAATCCAATGATCTCGAGGTTAAAAGTACATTTGAGTTCAAGGTGTGTCACGTGAGCCTTAGTGAATCGCAACCTACTGGGCCGGATAAACCGCTCATACTTGGGAGGTTTCCTTGTAAAACAAGGTCCCACAAATGTGGCTTTTGTGATCATCCACTTCCATTGCTTAGCTGAACAGAAGAACCAAAATATAAGCTACCATGAACGAAAGCAACATAATTACATCAAATATACTTGCTCAAAAAATTTACAGGCATAGCATGAAAATAAATGAACGCACAACAATTTTATCTGGTTGTCTGGAAAATACTAAATCATAAGCCTAAATAATGACTGGGTATTAACCACCAATTGACCTCAAACTTTATCAATGTGAAGCTTCAAACTTGGATAGGGATAGCAAGAAGTGAAGTCCTTACTGTTGAGAATATATATGTCCCACTTGGAAAAAATGAGACCTTGCCTATGGGTTTATAAGGGTTTGGGTCACTCCATCCATTATCAATTGGTTTTAGATGTGAACCTCAGATTACTTTATCATGGTATCAGAGCGGGTTATCCTACGTGTGCATGCTGATAGGAGCATAATTGTACATTATTTATATCAAATTCCTTTATATTTTCATGGTTAGTTCGTAATATTCTCCGGTTATTTACTTTGTTTAATGTTTTGTAGGTATTTTAGAGCAAAGAAGAAGAAAAGAAGCAAAAGAGGGATTTAAAGCCAAAATCAGCAAATCTGTCTGTGCAGATCAGTCAACTTCGGCAGAGTATTGAGAGCAGATCAGGACGATCTAGATAATGTTCTTTACATTGATGGAAAGTCTCGGATGTCTAGTTTCCAGAGATTTTTACGGTTTGTCAATATGATTTTTCTAGAAGGAGTTATGACTGATTTAGTACAAGGAGGTCAGACTGCACGTGAATCTAAGTCCAAACAAGGAAAAATTGTCTCCTAGAGCTATAAGGGAAGAAGAATTAAAAGTCCTTCTTTAATTAGAGATCAAATTCCTTAGTTATTGGAGGAGAAGAAGTCTTGACGCAATAACTATATAAAAAGGAGTCTAGAGCATCATTGTAGACGTCTTTAGACGCATAACACCAGTCCATTGCCGCCATTCTCTCCTCCCTCTCTTTTTATGTTTTATTTTATTTCTTTTATGTATTGCTAATAGTTTTTGATAGTTAGGGACTGCCTAAGCCCTAGACATGTGTAAACTAAGATTTTGGCGTTAATTTTATAGTTTCTTGGATATTGAATGTTTGTTAATTCATTGGTTTCTCATTGATAAATTTTGGTTTCGTTTATTATGGTTGCAAACATAGTAAGCATGCTAGGATTTTATTGCTATGATTTCATGTTTAGATCATCATGTCAAGCATGTTATCTAGAGTAGCACATGAGTGACTTGAGACCCATTCATATGAATTAGTATCTAGGTAGATTAGGACAACATCAGTACCGAAATTGCCTAGCTTTATTCACAACCTTTTTGTTCTTAATGACTTTTGACTTGAGAGCTGTGCGAGAACATCACTGTAGGTTCCATGTTAGAAGCTAGGTTAAGTTGAAGACATCATTCTCTTAACATATCAAGTATGAAAGGTTAATAGGTTAAGTTCAACACATCATTGGCTTACCTTGAGTAAAGACATTCAATTGAAAAGAAGCATACAGATTAACAAATCTTAGTTGAAACATGGTCTAGTGGTGTATGGTTGTTCCTAGCTATTGTTTATCTCATCTATTTTAAAAACCCAAAAACAATTCTTTATTTTCGTCACTTTCTGTTTTTGGTATTCTTTATTTTATTTAGTATAGTAAATCAACTCCGATTCCCCTGAAATTTTGTGTAAGTCGTTCTTAGCGTATCTAGTTCGTGTCTGCAAATTTTCATAATTTTTAGTTGAGTCTAGACAGGGTTTTTAATTTCATCTTTATTATAGGTCAATTTTAGTGTTTTGTTTGTTTTCGAGTCTAGATTTGCATATTAAGCACAATCCTCTGCTGGAGACCCCTTCTTTCCTATACTACGATTGACTAATAATTGTGATTGTAGGGTTAAATTATTATGCCTATTTTAGGTGTATCAAATTTTGGCGCCGTGTCGCCGGGCATTGTTTTCCTTAATTGCTAATCTAGTTTATTTTGTTTTTGTGTTTTTGTGTAATACTAATTATTTTTTGTTTGTTTTGTTTTCAAGATGCAATAAACACGCTGTTACTTTGAAGAAGGTAACACGACGTGGGGGGATCCATACTCAAGCGTCTATAATCAAGGATGGGGCGATCCAAACTCTTCATGGCTCTTCAACTCCTGGCAGCTTATCGCCATGATTTCAATCCGTTCATGTCATCTTCATACCAAGAGAAAGCACATGCTGCTATGGAGCAAGAAGTAGAGCAAATTGTTAATTCTTTGAAACAAGGATCAACAGAGCTGGAAACACAATCTTGGATTCAAGGATCCTTCAATGTGTCTAAGGCTTGCCAAAGCTCATGCTATGATCATCAACTGCAAACACTTCAAGGTAACTCTCTTGAAGAGTTGGTTGCTTCTGTGGTTGATAAGGTTTCTTCTTATGTGCAGGACATGGAGACTTATGGGAACAATATCGAGCAAAATGTTGAGAAGATTGGGCGACATGTGGAGACAATTTTGGCATTTTTGAATCAAGACTCAAAGGAGCAAGAACCAAGTCAAGAGCTTCATGTGAGTGAGGAGGAAGATTGGGCAGCATCTAATGAGCCTTTGGAAGCCAAGGAAGCAATTGTTATCCCTCATGAAGAGCAAAAATGTCATAACAATGATGTGGGAGATTTCTTAGAAGAGGAGTCCATCAAAGTCCCTATAGTTGAGCCTCAAATTCCGTCACATGAAAGGTCACATGCTCATTCCTTGCCACCTTCAAGCTATATATACGTTAATTCCCTCAAAGAAGCACTTGAGTTCGTCGATGTACAAGAGGAATCACCATGGTACCAAGATCATGTGGAGATGGTGATACGTGAATATTTCCAATCTGATAAGGAAATCCTTTTGGCCATGCTTGGTGGATCTAAGAATAGAAGGAGACAATGGAAAAAGAGAAAGAAGAAAAGCTTGGATCACTATCCTTTCATTGTTTTCAAGGAACCAAAGTTACTAACAAGGGCACATCTAGCATCTTTGAAAAAAAGCAAACATCTCATCGAACCATGACACAAACCTCCTAATTACTCTTGATAAGTTGGCAGCATCGTCAGGCTGAGGACATGAAACCAAGTGCCAATTGGGAGGAAACCCAATGAATGGATGAGGAGATGGCAACGACATTGGAAACTTTTGTGTCAAAAGGGTGTTATAGTTTACCTGAATCTTCTTTTTGATTTCTTTGCTTCTTTTCTAGTTCCTTTTTATGTTTTTAGTTTGTGTGCAGGTCATAAGGTTGTAGAGAAAGATGAAAAGTGTCACTTTAGTAAAAACAGAGTGCCGACCATACAGTCAGTCTACTTTCGATGACTGCCATTTTAGCTCAGATGGAACCAACAGATGTACCATATATGTACCAAAAGATCTTTGAGTCTAGTTTTTGTTGGTTTTTACAGAACTGGATTCGGAGTTCATATGCGTTCCCAGTTCCACTTTGACTACAGCAAGGTCAGTCCAGGAAAACAGAAACCTGTGCAGTTGGGTCATATAAAAGGCAAAACAGAGAATACTTCCGGGGGTCCAATAAGGACAAACCTTATATGCACTTAAAGCTTCAGATGTCTACTTCAAAAATGATTTAGAGTATCATATCCATTGGAGCACTGTAACCCATCGGAATTGAGGTTTGAATGGGTAAAGGTCATTTTCTCAGCTTTTCTGTACGAATTTCTGTTTGGGTAAATTCCTCCTATGATGCCTGATGTATTGCTATTTGGACAGTTTGATACCCGATGTATTAAAGAGGACAGTTTGGTACCTAAAGTTAGACTCTGTTTGACACTTTGGTACTTCTGTTAATTTTTCTGTTAAATGTAAGGATAAAATTGACATTTAGAATATATGTATAAAAACATAATAAAAAAACATGAGTTTGTGGTTTGATTGCCGTTCTTCATAATTTTATAGGTATGAATTAATGTTTATGAGTTATGTTGAAGGTGAAATATTCAAATTTTATGTTAAAGAAATATAATAATCATATATTTTTTTTGTACTATTCTCTATGAATCCACTGATTTTTGCTCTAAAACTTGGATTTTTCCTCCTCTTCCTAAACACAATGCGATGATATTATTTGGTATTATTTTAGGTCTTCATCATTTTTTGGGTCATTTAGGAGAAAATGAATTAATACTTTTGGATTATGTTAAAGTTGACATAATTGAATTTTATGTTTAAAAAAATTTAGTTGTACAAGACCAGTTTCAATGGAGTACTCTCATGGGTGTTCACTATATGATTACTATATTTCTTAAACATAAAATTCGAATATTTCACCTTCAACATAACCCATATTTAAGCATTAATTCATACCTATAAAATTATGAAGAAAATCAACCCACAAATTCATGTTTTTTTATTATGTTTTTATACATATATCCTAAATGTCGATTTTATCCTTACATTTAACAGAAAAATTAACAGAAGTACCAAAGTGTCAAACGGAGTTTAACTTCAAGTACCAAACTGTCCCCTTTAATACATCAGGTATCAAACTGTCCAAGTAGCAATACCTCAGGTACCATAGGAGGAATTTACCCTTTCTGTTTTTCCTCTAACTTTGCAGGGCTGCCATTTTCAATCCATGTGAAGTTAGGAGATGCGCCACATATGCACAGACAGCTTATAATACCCACTTTCAGCTCCCAGAAGCAGCTAATCCAGCGGGCAATCCCTACAGAAGTTATAAGGGCTGGAAGTTGGCCTCATGACACAAAATTGTGAAGTTAGAAAGTGCAATTTTCGTTCCATCTCTCCTTTTCAATCCATCATCACTTCTTTTGGAGTCCATATAGCACGGAGCTTATGTTAGGAAGTCAAGGCTTACTTAGCCTTGAGGTTGGTGTCTTTAGTTCGTCTCCAAAGGTCGCGAGCATTGGGAGGTCTACAAGGGAGAGATTTTCTATCAACCTTCTCACCTTTCTTCTTTTTGATTTCCCTTCTTTACACTTCTATTATGCATTGTTTGATTTAAATTGCCATACATTGAGGGCAATGTATGATTTAAGTGTGGGGGAAGAGAATTTGTCAAATTTGAGTCTCATTAAAAAAATGATGAAAAATTTCAAAAAAAAATAAAAATTCGTTAGTTATTTTCTGTCTTTTAGCGTCTTTAGTTCTTGTTTTCAGTTTTTGTTTTGATTTTCGAGTCTTAGGTTGCCTTTCAACAGTCTAGGATGAACTTAATCTCTGAAATTATAGATAAAAGAGGATCACAATATTGAGATGGTGTTAAAAGAATTCTTTGGTTAATTATGATATATATAAAGCATATGATTGTGTAGTAGATGTGGCTTTTCGTTGACTTTGGTACAGAATATTGAGCATGTTGATGATGAGTTTTGATTCATAATAACCCTTGTGAGAATTTGAGCCTATTTGCCATTCCTTGTGAGTGTTTATTGAAAATTATACTCTTATTTTTCTTAGCGATGTTTAGTGATCTCATTATCTTTCTCTTTGATTGACTGCTTGCCACAGATTAAGTTGAATGGACTCTAGAGATTACTAGAACTTGCTTTTGTACTGGTCGAAACTTTTATCAATACATGTCCCTGATTTCGGAAAGGATAAAGGCACGTAGAAACTTCCACCAAAGCCAAAAATAGCCTGTGTCCATATTTGTGCCCGTCGTGGGACTCCCTTAGTTTAACCCCTTTTGAGCCTCCATTCAACGCTTTTTCTTTCATCAACCTCAATATTCCTAACCTTTAAACCTTAGTATAGTTATATCCATACCCTTTGTTCTAAGGATTTAGTGGAGCTAATTCACGAGACAGAGAAGATTTTGAAGGCACTACAAAAGAGATGATGAGGAAGATTAAGTGTGGGGGAAAGACTTGTCTATGATGAAGAAAAAAAATAATATGCATGTCGAAAAAAAATATATATATATATATATATATATATATGTACGGCAATGAAAACAAAAAAGTATTTATGGATTTTAGTTCCCCCCATTGTGGATAAGGAGTTTGTTTTGAAGTGAAGGCCAAAGTACTATAAATTTGGTCTTTGTCCTATTCCACAAGTGTTCAAAGGAAGGTTAGAATGAAGTAATGGCCCAACACAATGACTTCCAGCCTTCAATAAAGATACACAAGAAGCTCAACATTGCAAGATGCCTTGGTGACTAAAAGAAGACAACTCAATGCTTCAATGGGCTCCACTAGATTTTTAGAACTCTTTGTGATTTTTCCTTACGCCTTCGTTTCTTTAAACCCACAAACCTTGACCCCGTTACAACCTTGAATTAAGACCTCTTTGATCCTTAGGATGGGCAGCCTTTGATCTTTGGAGATTGGTTACAAGAGTTAAGCATATGGTTTGGTCCGTTTGGCAAGTAGTTGGTATCCTTCATGAGATCGTAGAAATTTTTTTTATTACATATATTTCGACATAGCCTTTCTTTTTATATATGTGAGCTTTTTGTTTGTCGAAAATATTATCATCTCTCACATATATTTTAGTGAAAAAGCTTTTAAGTATTAGCCTTGATCGGAGAGAAGAAAGAGTGGTGAATCTTGTGAGGTTTGAATCATACTTGTTGGATCCATGCTGAGCTCCACCCATCATTATTGTCACCCCCGTGTCTTACATGCTTATATGTGGAATATATGTTTTAATTAACTATAGAATTACTCATGATCGATTCTTGGTTGCGTGCTAATCTTGATGCTATGAAAGTAAGAGATTTCTTAGACAACAATGTTGAAGGCATAGTTTGTTTGAGTACTCCTTTGAGTCCTTGTTTTATTTTCTTGGTTTAGTTTAGTTTCTTTTGTTTGCTAGGGACTAGCAAAGTCTAAGTGTGTGGGTATTTGATAAGAGCGTAATTGTACATTATTTATATCAAATTCCTTTATATTTTCATGGTCAGTTTGTAATATTTTCCAGTTATTTACTTTGTTTATATGTTTTGTAGGTATTTTAGAGCAAAGAAGAACCGAGTACTGGATCAGCATCAATCTTCTATGCCGGATCACCAAGCATGACCTCAGAGTAATCATCCAAGAGGGGGATGTCGAAACTGATGTAAGTCTTCCTATGAAGGGATCCATTTAATGTATTATTGGGGGCCAATAGAAAGATTATTGCCCCCAAGTAAATTGGTTATTGAGGGCAATTTGCTTTAATCATGTTTACTTATATGGTTTTGATGGAAAATGAAATGACACAATTGCAGGTGATCAGCGTTTATATTGACTTGTTGAAGTCTGATGCCGCAAAGCAAAATGCGCAAGTTGGATTTCTCACTGTAGACGCTGCAGTAAGTAGCCTAAACCCAGCACATTGAATTTTAAGTTTATTAAAAAGTAGTAGTGTGTGAAAAGGGTGAAAAGGGAGGGTTTTTGGTTGGTCTACTGGGGGCAATAGACAGATTATTGCCCCCCCCCCCCCCAATAATGTATTGACTCTATGTCATTATTCCTGGGAATTATGTCTTTGATAACTGATACGTTTATTTGTGTTTATTGAGTGGAAATGAAGGGTACTATGTTGGTCTATTGGGGGGGCAATATACATATTATTGCCCCTCAGTAATGTGATTGTTTGGAGTCTATAATGGCTTATTACCCAACAGTTTTCAGTTTTAACTTGAATTAACTTTGTTATGTTGTCTATACAGTACTATGCTCTAAAGTATGAACAAAACAAAGAAAAAGATGAGGATAATAGACCTTTTGAGTGTGGTGTCGAGACAATGTTTTATGAACCTCTGTGGTCAATCTTTCATTTCAAAAAGGTCCTAGTACCAATTCAACACAATACAAGCATGCACTACACTTTGCTGGTAGTCGACAATGAAAAAAGGAGCTTCACTCATATGAATTCAATGAGGCCAGCAATCGATGAATTCACCAATGAGGAGAAGTACCACCTGAATGCAGCAAGAGTAGTATGTAATCATTTCACAATGCTTGTTTAAGTTTTTCATAATGTTTAGCATGCTTTTGAAGAACTAAACTTTTATATCTGCCAAATAACAGGCAAAGCACATCAGGAAGTTCATACATGCTGTGAACTTGACTAAGATGAGAATCCTGGGTGACAGCCAAGATCTAGAGGTCACACGAGAAAAATGCAAAGGTGAAGATGACAAGGAAAACCTAATTATTGTTGAAGAAGCAATGACCGAGGAGGAAAAACAAACCAGGAGCTGGATATTACAGAACGACGTTGTGGTGATAGACTATGAACTCTACGAAGACTTTGAGTGTCCGCAACAGAACACAACATCGTAAGTAGCTTTGACATTGTAAATGTGAAACATGTTATTGACTTGATTTCTAAATAAAACAAAACAATCTCTCTGTTTATTGCCCCCCAATAAAATTAACATAAATTCATTTACTAATTTTGAAGTGTTGATTGCGGACCATTTATGCTCCATTTCATGGAAAGCATAGTAAATGGCGAAGAACCTACCAAGGAAGGCGGGGACAACATGAGGAAAAGAAATCTTGAGAGGTTCATGCACCTTTTATTGGGCAGAAAGTGAGGAGCGAAATTAGAGATAACATATGTAGAAATTTAGTTTTAGTATTTGAAGAGTAGGGATTGTAAAGTTCTCGTACTAGCCTTAATTTCAAACCATGGTGAAATGAGCTGCAATATTGGATGATATAATATACTCTTTTTGACTTACATGCAATTAATAGCAGGTCCTTTACACAAATTAGGGTGACATTACATGCAGTATTCGATTCATGCTCCAAAATAGACAGGTTTATTGCCCCCCAATAATATTCGTTATTTTGGTCAGAATAGTATTGGGCCTCACTAATAAGATGGCCAGAAGTATCTCGGTTGGTAATGAAAAGATTAAAATTGTTGGCAACAGTTGAGATGGGTTTCAAATCACATGAAGGCCTATAGTCCTTGAATGGATGACATTATTGGGGGGCAATAATCTGTTTATTGCCCTCCCCCCTGAAACCACCTGCAAGCAATAATTGCAACTCAAACTTGTTCGAAATGTAACTTCAGCTATCTAAAAGCAATTTTAATCAACCCAAAAGTAAAAATCTGTCATCTGAAAAGAATAATGATTGTTTGAGTCTGAATAAAAACAATTACTGCCCCCTAATAAACCCATTACTGCCCCCCAATAGAAAAAAGTAAAACCTATCAACTCTTTACAAAAACATATACTACTGCTAAACGAGAGGTTCAGTGCAGTTCAACTTGTTATGAGTGCCCATTTTGCCATAACGGCCACAACAATTCAACTTCTTTTCAACCTCTCCAACCGACTTGAACCGCTTCACCCTAGGCCTCCCGGGTGGCCTCTTCGCAAGGGGAGGTAATATACATTCAGTAGCAGATTTAGAAGAAGACATATCAACATTGGTTATCGGCCGGATAGGAAAACTGTAGCTCTTCTTGAACATATCAACACGAAAGTACTTATCAATATAATCATAGACATTTTCAGATGCAGCTTGTATTGCAGTAAGGCCGTGAGGATAAGGAAAACAATTGATCTGCCATTTCACACATGAACATGAATGATCAGAAATGTTGACTACATAGGAAAAGTAAGATCGAACCTCGTAAACTCCAGGGCTAGAATAATGGACACTGAAACGACGAGATTTCTCCATCTGCACCTTCAACCTTTCCTCTATTTTGGGAGTTAGTTCTGTGGTCCAACGTTGTGCCTCATCCCTCCTCTCACCCATTTGCTCCATTTGTTTTATTCTTGTCTGGTCCAACATACAATAGACCTACATCAAATGCTCAATTGCAATCCAAGAGTTCAATGATTCAGCAATCCCATTAGCCATAATTCCATAACGGCAGCTATAGTATAAAATGCACGACACCAATTTTCCATAGGGATTTCAACAAGAAAATGATCAATAATATCAGCACCACCAACTGCTCTAAGCAACCCCAAATTAAAATGGTATTCCTTCTCAGTAGAGGAATATGCAACCTTAGAAAACTTCTGCTTAACATCTTCTATCAAGACAGAATTACCTTTACCCCTATATTTACCTGCAAGGTTCGCCACCAAATGCTTGTAACAAAACAGATGAGGGTTACCAGCAAATACCTTATCGAAAGCACTCAACAATCCAGTACCCCGATCACTAATAAATGTGATGACTCTTCCTTGAGGTTCTAGCAAACTCTTCAAATGCTTGAAAAAGAATGTCCAATTTGCATCTGTCTCAGAATCACAAAAACATATGGCTAGAGGGTAGAAACCTGCATAAACCAGATCACAGAAAACTCAGTCTACTGGGGACCAATAATGTTTTCATTGCAGAGCAGTAAACTATTGCAGCGTGCCACTGTGCAGCAAAAATGATTTTAATAACAATGAAAGAAACTAAAACAAGAAATATTAAACACACAGACGAAGAAACTATAAGAAAAGCCAATATTACTAGGGGTCAATAATAAAATTATTGGGGGGGGGGGGGGGGGGGGGGGGAGTATACAGCTACCTTGATTTCCATTCCTTCCAGTTGCAAAAAGAATTTGTAAATGCTTTTACCAAACGTTCCATCAACATACAACATAGGCAAACAGAATTGGAAGCCTTCAACACAACCTCCGTAAGCTACAAACAGCCTCTGAAAATGATTAGTAGATGGGTCAACTTCCAACACAAAAGAAGAGCCCGGGTTACTCTACAAAACAGCTTCCTTATACCAAGATAACTTGCTGAACGAATCTGCATCGGAACCATAAATCGCTTCCTTAGCCCTATGCTTTGCTTTCAAGGCAAATTTGTAAGAAATATCAAACCCATATGTTGATTTGAACTTGCTTATAATCTCCCTTGGCTTCAATGAAAGATTATAGCTAACATCAGCAGCAATGCAAGTCTTGAAAAGCTTGGATCCCAAAAGCTTGTGCTTTTAAGTCCTAACTATACCCTTGCAAGTGTGAATATTATTCAACTCTGTTATATAAAGGCAACCATTGGCAAATGATGAAAGAGCGCAAAGATGTCAATTAATCACAACATTCGGTTCCAACATTTGCACAGACTGCATGAATACGGTCCAAATCATTTCTCAGGAATACAAACTTGAAACCAACAGCAATTGCATACTTCCTGAGCTTCTCACGGAGATCGGCATCACCATGAAACTTCTCCCCGACATGATGAATATAAGAACTCCACTCATTAGACAAATACATCTTTTGAACTTCAGTCCTGAATGCGGGCCTCCCCCAAATAATCGTCTTCATCAAGAACTTCCGAACAACTATCCACTGAACAAGTTCTGCTACAACTTCCACCAATCTTTAAAACAAAAATCTCGACCCAATCTAACTTATGTATTCTAGCAGAGCAAAACAGCATTTGGAAATCACGATCGTTACGAAGAAAACAAACTTCATAACCAGGGATAGAATCCTGAAGCTCAATAACATCACTTGGCAAAAACTGGAATGTGTGGAAAATATCTTCAAACAACTCAGAGTAGCTCATACATTGATTCAAAGGAATCATATAACCTTTGCCAGAGTAAAGGCACCTAGCAACCAGAGGATCAGCCATAATCCTGGGAAAAAAAACACAGGAGAACGAATCTATTATTGACCCTAAGTAAACATATCATTGACCCCCAATAAAAAGATTAGTGCCCCCCAATGATTTAATCAAAACTACCAAAACAC
The DNA here is from genome assembly GCA_002564525.1 of Rosa multiflora. Taxonomy (NCBI): domain Eukaryota; kingdom Viridiplantae; phylum Streptophyta; class Magnoliopsida; order Rosales; family Rosaceae; genus Rosa; species Rosa multiflora. The sequence continues at coordinate 114,555 of BDJD01003110.1, forward strand.
GTTAGAAGTAGTACCAAATTACTTTTAAAATAATGAAAAGGATAAGTAGACAACAATTACAGCGTCTTAATAACACATAATAAACATTATTGCCCCCGAATACACAGACTATTGGTCCCCAAAAATATAGTCAAAACTACAAAAACACTTCGGAAAATGTAATAAATTGCTATGCACACAAGTAAAAAGATCATTGAACAACAATAATAAAGACTTATATGGGCTAAATACTAGTTACTACCCTGTGGTCTATGTTCAAAATCAATTCAGTCTCTGGACTTCTAATTTCATCAAAAATACCCCTGCACTTTCAATTTTGATCTAATAGGTCCAATTCGTTAATATTCTGTTATGAGTTCAAGTTTAGTTGGATTATTTGTTAAAAGAACTATTTATTTTATAGTAGGACTCACTCCTAAATTGACTATGCAGGCCACCTCGACACCACATCATAAAACATACGCCATATATGAGCCACATTAACAAGTTAAATAACTTCAATTATTGGAAAACTAACAAATTGGACCTATTATCTCAAAATTGAAAGTGCAGGGGTGTTTTTGATGAAATTAGAAGTTCAGGGACTGAATTGATTTTGGACTCAAACTACAGGATAGTAATCAGTATTTAGCCCAAGACTTAATATCATTTAACATACATTATTGGTCCCCAATAGAAATATAATTGCCTCCCAATAATATAATCAGAACTACAACAACACTCCGGAAACAGCTCAAACCCAACACGAAGCATGAATTCACCAAAAACAACACGAAGTTAATACAGAAATTCAAAACTAACACAATTGCACTCAAAAAGACCTGGAAATTCAAAACAAACTTGCAAAAACAATTCAAAACCTAAACAAACATAACACGAAGCTCTGATTCAGGAAAATCAGTTCGAAATTAACACAACAATTTGTACACAAAGACCTAAAATCAAACAGATTAAATCGAGCTAAAGTCAAATAGATTAGATCGAGCTAGAGAAAAAAAAAAAAAAAGCAAACCGCAATGGAGGAACACAAAGAGGATCTCCATTTCGCTCCATGTGAAAATCACAGCAAATCTTCTCTCTCTAGGAATCGCAAGTCTTCTAACACTAGCTCTAAATACAAATCGCAGACCTTCACACACTAAAACCAGGGAGCTTATCTCTTCTATCTATAGAAATTGCACAGCTCCTCTCTCTCTAAAATGGTAGAGCTCCACTCTAAAAAACCAGGGAGCTTCTTTCTCTACAATTCCAGCCGATCCTGTCTCTCTCTCTCTCAAATAGGAGAGCTTCGCTCCCTAAATCACGTTTCTGTTACAATTTGAAAGCGTTTCAGTTATAGAGGGGCAAAAGGGTTAGAAAAATTGGATAAAACAGGCCCGTTTTGAAAAAGTTGGGTAATTGGGGTTTAAAAATGAAAACTATTGATTAAGTGGGCAATCTCTTAGAGTGTTTGGGTAAGTGGGGTTAAATAACCCCAAAATTGGGTAAATGATCATTTCCACAAAATGATAATATCTCTATTCTTGCCCTTCTTACTTTCACTATAGTTTATAATGCAATTTTATAGAAGTCAAGAATCAACCAATTGAAATGTTTATTTAATGCGACTCTTGGGGTTCTCTCCCAGAGAGAGAGAGTGGGGTTCTCTCCCAGTCAAACGCTGCTCTCATTTCTTGCCGCTACCTCTCAGCCGGGAGAGGATTTGTTTGGAGGCAGCCATTTTTTCTTGCCTCTAGCCTTTATCTACCATCTCGGGTTGGTGTTCGGTGTGGTTAGGAGGAGAGGGTGTATGACAGTTGCTGATCCTCCGTCGGCCATGAAGGAAGGGAGATCCGAGTGCAGCGTTGGGTTTGAGGAGGGTTTGGGGGATTCTGTGTCCCGATTTGGTGTCCTCCTATTTTCAAATCGGACTTGTCTGGGTGAGAAGCTGATTGTATTGAGGATTTCTTATGATCTGATGTCAGATCGAATCCTCAATCGGGTTTTTGGTGAGCTGTTCCAGGGGTTGGTTGTGGGCTGTGGATCTGGAAAAGGAGGCTTCGAGAGATAGGCTGGTGGGTTTGGCCTTGATCGGCAACTGATGGCAGTCTTGGTGGAGATTTTAAGGGGCGGTATAAGGTGGCTCCGACGGTAGCAGAGGCTGGAGAGCTCCTAGGTTCGGGCTAGGCTAATCTAGATTAGGCTATGGACTTGTCCCTAGGGCCTACCCTATTTTGGGTTTGGTTGCGTCGCCCCAGGAAGAGTGTTGCATCTCCTCTTGTTTTCTTTGCCTGTTTATGCTATGTTGTTTGTTTTCTGTGTTTTGAATAACTTTGATCATCTATGATCTTGTTTGTGGCTAATTACAATACACCACTGATTGAGTGATGACGCTTTACACTGCAACTATCACGTGTATTCACTACTCAAGAGGCGGAGTTGACTCAAGCACTTGACAATCCTTCATGGGCTTGGAGCTGCTACCTAGTTGGAATGTCGACGTCTTATTACCAACTTTGTTTGGCAGTTTGTCGGATTACGAGTCTCCTTGGTCGGTATGACCATTTTCTTGTCTCATGGTGTACTGGAAAATTGGTAGCTCCATTAGGAAGTTATGTTCAAGCCTTTTGGTTTGACTCTTGTTATAAGTGGTCCATTAGTGGCTCTAGTTTGTATCATTCATACCGCTTGTAACATCTTATGTATGAATGCACTCATTTGATTAAAAAAAATAATTGTAATACCCCAAAAATTCGTTATTAATTCCTAAATGCTTTGGGAATTATTAAAGTGTTCGTTGATATGATTTCATAGTTTGAGGGTGGAGCGGAAATTAGTTCGAGCAATTATTTGCTTGGAAAGCTTTGATTCAAGGGTTGACTTTTTATACGTTAGGATTCTGTAAAAACTTCCTTCATGAAAGTTGTAGAGCGTGTCGATACGAGTCCATGGACATGAGGAACGTGAGAATCGGAGTTCGTATAAAGATGTTATGGCCCTCGAAAAAAGTTTCCATTTTGGGATATATAGGAAAAATCCAAAAAAAATCTCAGAAAATTCCAAAGTTTCCAAAAACATAAACTCTCTCTCTCTTCGGTCCCGACCCCAAATCCCTCAGCCACTTTCACCAGTGTCGTTCTCCCTCCTCCAGCCATCATAGGACGCGATTCCAAGTGGGTTTTTCTCACCTCAACTCCCTCTAGAGGTTTGTGGAAGAATTGGAGCAAGAAACGAGCTGTAGAGGGCACTGCAAGGCCGAGAAGTGGGGAGACCGATCTGCAAATCGTCTTTGTCGGAGTTGGAGATTCTATCCACCATAGGTGGAATTTCTTAAGGGGTTTTGTTTCCTAGAGGCTGGGGAAGGATTCTCCCAAAGTAGCTTACAACGATTTCACGTGTGGAGTATGAATTGAAGCTTTGAATATCTAGGGTTTCAATCGGCCCGATTTGTTCTAAGGTAAAATTAGATCGATTTGCTTATAATTTGACTTTGATGTAGTTAGCAAAGTTTTAATTCGAGTTGAGATGAAGATTTTTTGTTTAGGAAGTTTGGTCAAATTCCAACTTTGGATCGGCGGAGGCGCCACCACTGTGGTGGTGTTTTCTTGCCACTTTTGGCCACCCCAGGTTTCTGTTCCTCTTTTTAGTCTACACATCGATACGATCATATCGATGTACAATGCATAATTTTTGGAGATTGCATGCTTAAGTTATGAATTTTAGCGTTTTAGGGTTTTCGGTTCGATCGATTTTCAATCCGTGAGGATCCGGTAGTCCGATCGACTTGCAACTTTGATATATTGTTCGTATATATATTCCGGAGACCTTGGGTGGTCTTGGATGAAGCTTCGCCTCGATTGGCATTACTTTAGGGATTTAAGTGCAAGCGGGGGTTCGAAACTTAATCGTTTTCGATTCGTGTACTAAGTTAAGATTGTACTGTACTTAGGTGCTTGACGGAGAGTAGTCGATACCATATCTCTGCTGTAAGAGAAGACACAGCGGGAGTAAATCTCATGTGGTTCATTTATGAACCGAGTTATTTAATTTTCATAATTGATTGATAATTGTAAATCGTTTTCGAAAATAAAGATTTGTTTGAAATAATATGAACTCGATCCACTACAGTTCATAGGGCTACGGCTCACAGGTAAAAGAATGAATTTAAGTATAAAATGAATTTCTTGGTTTTAATACGTATGAACTATAGTTAGTATTAGTGGCATCCCTGAGTGGATGACTACATGTGTGTGTACGTATATTTACGTGAAATATATATCTTGATGGTGTGGCATTGTGATATGCATAATAATTGTGATTTTATTCAGGTAAATGTTTTGGGCAATTACTCTTTACGGGAATGTAACATTTTGTGTAATTGGTGATTGTATTGTGTTGAAAGTGTGCATAAGTTATGAGTGTATCATGTCAAGTCATGTACAACTTTAAATGTTTTCTGATATACGGATCTGGTGTCACAATGGTGACAGTTTCTGATCTACGAATCTGGTGTCACAGTAGTGACATAGGCAAGTATTATCGTAGCTTTGAACCTCGGCTGAGGTGACAGGCTATAATTCAGTTAGTGCTCTAGTCTGTCTGCCATTGTATTTCAAGGGAGTAACACGGGGGTTACATGAGGTCTTTGAATACACGTTTTTAAAAGAGAGTTTCAAGTGGTTTCTTTCTTTTATTGTCCAAGAGGGACTTGATTTTCATATTATAGGTGAGTTGAGATAATATGATTTTTTATCACTTTAGTGATATATATTACCTTAAGGGGCGGGTAAGGATGTCGGGTTTTGAAAATAAGTCATGTTGTGAGATGATTTATTTGGTGTTGATGGGTGATCATCGACTTTAGCGTGAGTTGGTTGACTTCTTTATCGACTGTCCTTTTCATTCTAATTGTTGAGTTTAAGTGTAATCTCCTGAACTAAACTGTACGCAGGGATTACTATGGTTTTGGTTTGTATACTTTTGGTGATTTCCTGAACTAAAATTCTATGCAGGGATTTCTGGTTTTCATTTAGAATGTTTTGAGTTGTCACGGTTGTGACATGTGAGTTCCTAAAAAGAAAAGAAAATGATTTTGTTGTTGGAATTAATCATTGTGTTGATTGTTGTCTTTGAGTCAGAAATGCGTCCTTGGGGTTATTTAGGTTTACTCACACGAGCTTGCAAAAGCTTACCGGGTTTGTTGTTTCAACCTAGTGCACTATTCCATGGTGTAGGGGTTATTGTGCAGGTTAGAATATCAAGTGATCGTCGTCAAAGCTGAGGTGTATGTTCGGTAGCGTGGATGTCGAAAGGTACTTTGGTTTTAGTCTTCCACTGTGTAGTGAGTGTGGTGGGTGAGTTTACTTATTGAATTGTTATTCAGTTTAATTTGTAAACTCTTGGTAATGTAATATGTGACTCTAAAGAATGAGTCGGTAATATGTGACGCTCTTCTTCTTCTTCCAACTCTCTCAACATTCAAACTCTCAGAGTTCCTCTCAGATTCGACTCACCATTCAAATTCACCTAGCCTCGCCTAAATTGAAGGAAGAAACTTCATTTGTTTCTTCAAACCATGGATGGCCGACCATCGTAGAATTGGCTATCGTTTTTCAGTTGAGCATCTCACCTGATGACAAATTTGTGCAAAAATAAGTGATTCCAAATTCTACATGGCCGAGCTCCTTACCTAGATCATATTGGGCCGAAATATCTTTCCTTGTTAGGTCTTTCAGAAAGCCAGCTTGTCCCCACCCTCATTGCCATTTATAGCACCAAAATCAGTAGCAAAGGGATTTGGCATAGATTATACACTACAACCAACTAAAATTGAAGCAAATTAAGCAAAGCCAGAACTCAAATCGAGCTACACAAACATAATATAGCCTAAAAATAACTCCTTGGTACCAAGTAATGTTCTGAGACTGTAAAGTCTTGAACTTAGGCATCTGGATCTTCTTCTTCATCCATTTCTTGCTCATGGCTTTCTGGCTTTGAAGCAAACAGAGATCTTAGATCTATGTGTGCCTTGAAACTCGTCCAATTTCATACCCACACTCATCCAATTTTAGACCCAATTAAACTTCTTCTATGGCCACTGAGTACGAACCTTCTTCTTTCTCTCTCAGCCTTGATTTCGAATTCTAATCGAAGCTCCAAACAGTTGCTACACCGTAGAGCACTCCTCTGCTGACGTTGTTTGGGGTTTGGCAGTGTTGGGCTGAGGCTTCTGGCCTGACAAGGGCAGTTGGGGTTCACTTGAAAGTGGCGGTTGATTAGGGTTTAGGGTGAGCAAGATGGTTAGGGTTTTGAAGGAGAAGGGAAAGGTTGCAGCTCCGTCTCGTGTTGCTCATGTTGAGGTTTTTGGAGAAGAGAGAGCTCGAAGAAGGAAGAAGAAGAGATGAACAAATTGACAAAAAAAAAAAAACAGAAGAAAAAAAATTAAAAAGTGAGGGTATAATAGACATTTTTATGCGGAATGAGTGTCACATCAGCAAGTTAACGAATTATTTGGATAGAGTGTATGGAATGGATCTATTGGTCCAAAATTGATAAGTATAAAGATTAAACATGTGAAATTAGAATGACAGGGACTGAAATATTTTTTGAGTAAAATTTCAAGAACTAAACAATATTTAATTCTTCTATATATATGTGTCAAACCAGTCCTTTCTGAAACACGAGTTTTTCACATCAAATTGGTCTACTTACTAAGAGAATATTAAGGTGGATTCAGAAGAAAATAGTCATGGACAATGCAAGTGCATCAAGTAAGTTTTTTATGTTTATATGCTGATGTTCATATATTCTGCAGATATAGGATCGATATAGTACCTTCAATCCCAACTCAAAATACAAAAAAATCTGATGATGTACATTGATCTTCCTTACATGCTATGTCTTAGTATAGGTTCATAACTATATGGTTATGATTTAGTTAATCTTAAGTTTCTAACAGCCACCAAACTCACAATATGGTAATGGCAATGTCTCCTTGAACCTTGTTCCCTGCTAAGTCATGAGTTATGATGCTGGACCTCATGAAGCTAAGCTTGATCCAATGTATGCCTCCATTTAAATAGCACCCATGCAGGTCTTGCATGCTTAAATTGACACACTCGAGGTCTATATAAGTCCTTCATGCATTCATCTTTTGTGCATAGACCTCAATCACAGTTTTCAATTGATCACTATATCTAGGGGTCATCATGGGCCGGGCTAGGGCTGGCCCTACCCTAAATTTTAGGGCTTAGGGTCGGGCCTAGTCAAAGTCAACAAAATTTAGGGCCGGGTAGGGTCGGGCCGAGGCTTAAATATGCTAACCCTTACCCGCCCGAATGGCCAGAGTCACTAGGGCTAAAAGGGCCGGGTCGGGCAGTCCTTCCGAATAGGGCCAAATAGGGCCGAAATGGGCCTTAATTTGTTTAACAAAAATAAATATATTATTTTTATTTTTTATCTCAAAATGTGGCTCAATGGTTATATAGGTAATACAAGACTCATTGTTTTTTGTTAATCATATTTAATATAAATATATATATATATATATATATATATATATATATATTGGAATTAACTTATAAGTTATAACATTTATAAATATTAGTTAAGATGGTTATATTCAATTAACTATCTCTCTAAATCTCCCAAAATTAATTGTTGTTTAACAAAGGAGACAAAAATTAAAGAAAATAAAGCTTAGGAAATCAATTACAAAAAAAAGATAAGTTGTATGTTATAGACTAAAGAGAAACATATTTAAAAAAATAGAAAAAATATATAATTATTAGGGCTTAATTGGGCGGGCTTAAAAGCCGGGCCGGACTTGGCCCTAACGGGCTCAAACAGGCGGGGCAATAGGGTAGGTGTTAGCCAAATAGCCACCCTCAAGTATAAGGGCCAAGTTATAGTGTAGGGGATTATGAGTAGGGGATATCGTACCCAAGGGATTGGAAAACCCACTCTAGCTAAGGAAAACCTAAAGGGTGCTAGATGAATATGCAAATGTACAAGTCATAAGCAAGAGCTCACAAGTGAACCAAAGTTCATGGTGAATATATGCCAGATGGTGTAGTGGTTTGATTTTTGGCTTTGAAAATGGTTTCGAATCAAATTAACACAAAATGAAACTTGAAATGTAAACTAGGCTATGTTAAACTAGATGTGATAAAATGGATGAAAGTTAGAGCTTTAGGTTGTTCACCATAGCCTCCCTTGCATGCATTGATGTTTAAACTATAAGTAATGAAAACCTAAATATCTAATTACCCTCTTAGCATCCGGATAAGACTACTAAGGCCTAATCTCCTTTTATTTTATCAATTTCCACCGGATAAGTGCGAAACTAACTACCCAAGAACAAGTTACATTATCAGATAAATATCAATTCCTTGCTCCTAGATGCATAAAGATTTGAGTTTAGATAATCAAGCAAGCAAACCAATCCTAGATCTAGGTGATTTTAACTCACTACCCCCACATACACACCTAGTGTGCTATCATGATTTCAATGTCTAAAGCTAGCTATTCTCTAAACATTGTTCATGTAATGACAAATACAAAGTATTCAAATTAGCTAGATTCAAATACAAGCATTCACTTCTTGAATTAGCATGTGAAGATGATCATGGAGAATGCATCAAATAAGACTCAAACATCAATTCATTACAAGTTTGGCTAGGGCTTTCAACCCTAGCCCCAACAAACTAACTACTCACTCATAATCAAATACATAAGCTTCAACATGTTTATGAACATCAAACTAAAAAGTAGGGATAGAGAAGGGACTAGTGATAATCAAGTTGAGGATGGTCTAGATGAACTCATGTGATGCTAGACTCCTCTCATTCTTCTTCAAAGGTTGATGATGGAATATGAGATGTAGAGATGATCAAGTGGTGAAATAGTGGAGTAGTGAAGCTTTTTGTNCCACATACACACCTAGTGTGCTATCATGATTTCAATGTCTAAAGCTAGCTATTCTCTAAACATTGTTCATGTAATGACAAATACAATGTATTCAAATTAGCTAGATTCAAATACAAGCATTCACTTCTTGAATTAGCATGTAAAGATAATCATGAAAAATGAATCAAATAAGACTCACTCATAATCAAATACATAAGCTTCAACATGTTTATGAACATCAAACTAAAAAGTAGGGATAGAGAAGGGACTAGTGATAATCAAGTTGAGGATGGTCTAGATGAACTCATGTGATGCTAGACTCCTCTCATTCTTCTTCAAAGGTTGATGATGGAATATGAGATGTAGAGATGATCAAGTGGTGAAATAGTGGAGTAGTGAAGCTTTTTGTCTATGAAATGGAATGGGTAGATGGAAAAGATGATGAAGGTTGTGGTGGTGGTAATGGAGGTTTTATGAAGGAGATGAAGAGAGAAAGAAGATGTTATGGATTCAGAAATTGGTCCTATGTGAGTTTGATGAAGGGATGTTTATATAGAGAAGAGAAAGATTATGATAGTGGAAATAATAATGAAAGTGGAATAAATGAGATGGAATATGATAATGGAAGTATGGAGGTGGAGTATGGATATTATGGGTTCACTTTCTGCTCCTTTATTCCTTCAATTATATCTCCACCAAGAATTCGGAATGGGCCTCTGACTTCTTCATATAAAATGTTCCTCCATGAGTTGATATCATCCTGGTAAAATTTCAGAGTTAAATTCACTGTGGTTCGGCTGTAAATGCTTCTGAAATAAGTACAGGTCAGGTTTTCCAGTTTTCATTTTTCAGAAAATTGGACCGACTGTTTGAAGGCTTTCCACTCAAAACTAGCTCTGGAACTCTTCATAACCAATGATCCTTGGGATGTCTAGGATGAAACTAGAAAGTTTCAACTCATTCGGAGTTCGTTTGGTCAAGCGGCTACCCCTCCTTTCTTGCCTAGCTCACTTTCTCCTAGCCAGAGTAAGAAAATGTGCTAAGGTTGACTTTTTAGTGCATTTCCATTCTTCTCCATCATTTCCTAGCATGATAAGGAAAACATAATAAATATAGAGTTAATTACTGTTTACTCCCTATACTTTTAGGGTTTCGTCGTTTCAGTCCCTGACATTCGAATTTCACCTAAAAAGTCCCTAAACTCTCAATTTCCTCTCAATTCGTCCCTATCGTCAACCTTCAGTCAAAATTGTCTGTTAAGATGCTGATGTGGCAACTTGAGTCGACACCTGGCGCCACTTGAGTCGACACCTGGCTCCACGTGGATCCATGTCAGTTTTAAAATGACGAAAACACCCTGCCTCTATTACGGTGCGTTCGATCTGATATAGTCGAAATCAGATCCTAAACTCCCAAGAAACCCTAAAAAATCAATTTTGTGAGAACGGATCTAATCTCTTCCAAGTTCCAAACTCCCAAAAAACCCAGATCCGGCAACATTGCAAATCAAAAACCCAGAACCTATCTTGTTACTAGGAGCGAGGAAGGCAACCTGAGTCGAATAAGAGCGATGTTTTGTGGTGGCGACATGGTCGTTAACGATGCTGATTTGTGGGTTCCTCGAGCTACAGACCGGGAGAATGAGATGGATGAAATCCCGAATTATGGTAAGTTTTGGAGGGGAACTATTCATCTCCGATATGAAGGGATTGAAGATGACGAAATCTAGGGTTTTGAAATACAAGATTGGGGGGGTTTTTAAATTGGTTAGGCCTTCTGTTTCTGGGTTATTGCAATGGGATTGCTGGTAGCTAAAAATGGTTTTTCTTAGTGTGGTGATGGTTTCGAGTGCTAGGGTTTGATTAAAATTTGAGGATATGGTATGCTTTATGGGTTTCTGCCTTTCTGGGTTTCGAGAAAGATGGCTTATTGTATTGAGTGGTAATAGAGATTGTGCCTACTATGTGTGTGGGTATAGTGAATTAAGATTTGCATTCGGTGGTTGTTGAATTTGCTAGGTTGGCTTTTAATACTGTCGAAATTGTGGTTGGATGTGTAGGTTTGGCTTTTAATATTGCTGTTTCTGTCTGGTTTCTGGTTGTGGTCCTAGTTTGGCTTTTAGTAAAGTAAAGAATTGTGCTTGTCTTTGTCTCCCATGTGTGAAGAATATTGGCCCTGTAAAGGCTTTTTTGTTTGGTTCCTTTTTGTTTTCAGCTATTCATGGAGGCAGTTTGGTTAAGTGTTTTTTGCATTGACTAAATGTTTTTGGTTGACCATTTTCATTGACTAACTATTTTTAATTGACCATATGCATTGACCAACCATTTTCATTGTTGAATTTGCAGAACATCCAGACTATTTTACGGTTAAAGTTTATCATGGAGGGTGCTTGAGGCAGGGCACATATGTTGTTCGAAAGGTGGATTACTTTGATAACGTAGACAAGGACAAGATGTCCCTTGTAGAGGTTGACAACATGGCTAAACAACTGAATCTGGGATATTAACACCAAAGAATCGATTACTGGTATAGGTGTGGGGATGAAACTGATGAGTTGATGAAATTGGAAACAGATGCAGACGTGATGGTTATGTGTATAGCTATTCCCCATTGGCGGTTGATCATACTTTATTTGGACCACATGGAGCTTAAAGGGGTGTTTGGCGAAGAGGATGAGGATTGCTTCATATTTGAAGATTTCTTTTTCTGTCAAAAAGGTAGCTGTGGGGTGGTCATAGAAGAATTATCGGATGAACCAACAAAAAAGCTAGGTGTGGTGATTAAGGAGATATCAAATGAACCAATACCAGGAAGAAGCAAGGGAATTGAGATCAGAGAGGTTGACCAAGACCATGTACCAACTCAAGCAAGCACAGCTAGAAAAATTATGCAATCTACCTTTTTACAAAGTCACAACCTTAGCCCGTTGGAAGCTAAAGATCATGAGGATGGTATTAACAATTATGGTAGTGAACGGCTTGATTGATTTTAATTTTTATGCGAACAAATTAAAAGTACACAAAAATAAAGTATGCAAATAAAAATAAAGATTTTGATATAAGAGAGAAATAGAGGCTTAGGCATCACACCTAGCCTTACTCATGCACACAAAGTGACCCAAATTTAATGTAACAACATGTTTTGATAAATTCCCCCTTAGTGCTTTGATGAAGCTACCAAGAAACCAACTAGTCATGCAATTTAACAATCTCTTCCAAAGCAAAGCTAAATTACACAACCTTTATACCATTCAAATCTTCCGGATTATAAATGGCCTATGGTGCCATGAGCCTAAATTCTTCCGGAACCTAAACTCACAACATCATGCTTTAATTTCAAGGTAAGAAATTCAAGCAACTTAGTTCTTCCCGTAGGAATAAGCTAAGCCACCACCTATTTAGCTACATAAGCTCACGGAATCAAGAGTTTATCAAGTTCATGTTTCCGATTCATTAACTTCCTAAAGCATGCTTCTAGGTGATAAATCTATTAACACACTTAGGACACATTAAAGTATAGTAGCCAAAAGATTCAAAACATGCATAAACATCAAAGAGCATAAAGATTACATTGTTTTGTGCACAAGTTTGGCTAAGGCTATGCCCTAGCCCCAAATTAAACTACTCACAACTCATATTTACACAACTACAAGCCATGAACATCATAAATAACAAATAAAAGAGAGCAAAGAGTGGAGAACAAGTGATATACCCACGGGTTTGACTCTTTTTGGAGCCAAACCAAAAGCACAAGATGGCTCCCTTGTCTCCTAGATGCTATATGAGAAGAGAAATGCTTCAAAGTATAGAGATTTCGGTTTCTAGAACCCAAAACACTATACAAATCCACAAAATCTCAAGAACAAAGTAAGAACAAGGCTTGAATGTGTGAGAAACAAGAGAAGTGATTGATCAAAGTGTGTAGAAACTTCAGTTTTGGTGAAACCCAAGTGGCTACACACCTCTCTCTTACACAAAATCAAAGAACTATGAACTAGCTATGAAAAACTAGAGAGAAACTATGCTAGAACTAGAGAAAAGAGAGATTTTGATGTTCCAAAGTGATGGAGTAAAAGGGTGAACGGTTTTGGGGAGAGAGAATAGGCTATTTAAAGGCCAAGGCAATTCAAATCAAGGGTGGAGATCAAAAGGAATCAATGGTGAGATGTGATTGACAAATGTGTAAGCACAAAATGTGGATCAAGTTTTTAACTCTACATAGAAATGACCTAGAAAGACCATAGATATTTTGGTGGAAGAGAAAAAGTAAGGGTAGAAGGGTCATAGTGTAGGGGAACAAGGTAATAAATAATGAGATCATTTGTCATCTTGCAAATTTTGAATTTCAAAATAACCTAGACCTAAAGTCTTCCCACCCAAAGTCTCTAACCCTAGTCAGCTCTTCCTTGTCCTCCACAACTGTTCTTGGTCGGCCAACTCGGCCGGAAATGTCCGGAATCCGGCTTTGACCACCGTTGACCCATTTTTTTTCTCCGTTTGTGCACTTTCGTCTTCTTTCTTCCTTCAATTGAATCTCCACCGAGAGTTCGGAATTGGCCTTTGACTTCTTCATACAAAATGTTACTCCATGAGTGTAGATCATCCAGGTAAAATTTCAGAGCTTAGTTCGCCGTGGTTTTTCCGGAAATGCTGCTGGAATCCGTACAGGTCCGGTTTTGCAGTTTTTGTCTTTTAGTCGGAAAATTGTGCCGATCTTTTGAAGGCTTTCCACTCCGAACTAGATCTTGAACTCTTCATAAGAAATGATTCTTAGGATGTCTAGAATGGATCTGGAAAGTTTCAACTCATTTGAAGTTCATTTGGTCAGTCTGCCACTTCTCCTTCTTTGCCTAGCTCGGTTTCTCCTAGCCGAAGTAGGAAAATGTGCTAAAGTTGACTTTTTAGTGCATTTCCAAGCTTCTCCATCATTTCCTAGCATGACAAGGAAAACATAATAAATATATATAAATAAACACAAAGGTTAAGCAAAAGTGCAAGATTAGGAGAATAATTAGTAGGTAATTATGGACCTAACAGTGGTCATAGAAGAATTACCGGATGAACCAACAAAAAAGCCAGGTGTGGTGATTAAAGAGATATCAAATGAACCAATACCAGGAGGAAGCAAGGGAATTGAGATCAGAGACGTTGACCAAGACCATGTACCAACTCAAGAAAGCACAGCTTGTGGTCTTAATCCAAAGGACAAGGGAAAACAGAAGCTGTTGGAGTATACTTCAAGTGGTAAGCAAGGCTCAACTGGAGGGAAAGTCACAAGTGGTGGAGGGCAGTCTAGCGTCCAAAGGCAATCTAGTGTGCAAGGGCAGTTTAGTGTGCAGGGGCTGTCTAGTGGTGCAGAGAATGAAAGTTCAGATCTTCATGATGTAAATATCGATTACTTTAATGCTATTCAGACCTTTGGTGGATTGGAAGGGGTTTCTGATGATGGGGGCTGTGAGGAAGGGGTTTCTGATGAAGATGACAGTGAGGAAGTCAGTTCTGGTGAAGATGGCAGTGAGGATGATGACTATGACCCCCAGGCCAATGATGAGGAGTATGAACAGTATGGTGATGAGGACAATGAGGATTGGATGGAAGGAGTTGTGCATGAAGAAGCTACACAAAGAACACCTAAGGCTGGTGTAAAGCTTACTAGTAGTCAAAGGGAAAGTGAGCAAGAAAATGTGACTGAGTGTGAAGATAATGAGGCCATGTTTGGTTTTCAAGATTCTGATGATGAGAATTTGGGTTTTACCATAAATTCCGATGGGGAGCTTGAAGATGAAGGACTGGAATTCAATCCCAAATCCGACATGAAGAAACCAGAATTTAAACTAAAACATAAGTTTGCCACAGTTCAAGTATTGAGAGATGCATTGAGGGAGCATGCTATTCAAGGTGGATGGGAATTTATCTTCATCAAGAATGATAAGACAAGGCTGCGGGTTGTATGCAAGGAGGACAATTGTCCCTTCTTTCTGTTTGCTTCCAAAATGCAACATGAGAGCACTCTCATGATCAAGGGATATGATGGTACACACAAGTGCACAAGAAAATTTAACAATAGCATGGTGAAGCTTAGATATTTGACAGCAAAGTTTAAGGACCAGATTGTGGTTAAT
>BDJD01003110.1:130597-161085 GCA_002564525.1 Rosa multiflora
AAGCCTAGATAATGATGCCTACAAGTGGATGACAGGTACTTTTTTGTGCTTGTACTTGCAATGTTCCATTTTTCTATTTTATTTACAATATGATGTTTTTTATCACAACCTAATTGATTATGTTTGCAGCACCCGAGAGACCAGCTATACATTGGTGTCGGGCTTTCTTCAACACAGATGTGGACTGTGACATCATGATTAACAACATCTGTGAGAGTTTCAATGCCTGGATATTAGATGCTAGGGGTAAGCCCCCTGTGACTATGTTTGAAGAATTAAGGGTGAAGCTAATGAGACGGATTGCAGTGAGAAAGGAAAAAATGGAAGGATACCATGGGAATATCTGCCCCAAGCCAAGGGCTATTATAGAGAGAAACAAGGAAAAGGCTGCTGTGGATTGTATTGCAACATTCAATGGTGGAGACATTGCTGAGGTTGACAATATTGAGGGATCAAAGAATGTAGTGAACCTTGCAATGAGGACATGCACTTGCAGGAGGTGGGACTTGACTGGAATTCCCTCCAAGCATGCTATTTCTGTCATTTACATGAAGAGGGAAGACCCGGATGATTATGTGGCAGCTTGCTATCTCAAGAAGACCTATATGAGTATCTATAGCAACCTGGTCCAGCCTGTTAATAGCATGGATTTATGGTTTAGAGGTGAGGATCCACCTATCTTACCCCCCCCCCTCCAATATACAAGGCAACCTGGAAGACCAAAAACAAAAAGATTCAAGCATGCTTCAGAAAAGGTGACAGCTGATGGTGGTGTTAAACTAGGAAGGGTACAGCTTCTATTGGGTTTTTGTGTATGTTTCCAGAAAAAAAATGGCTGCCTTGAAGGCATCAAGGTTGGAAGCAAATAGGTCGGCTCCAAAAGCATCAAGGCCTCAACAAGCTGCAGCATCTGCTAAGCAAACTTCGAGGCCTGTTCAAGCTGCATCTGCCCCTGCAGGTTCAAGGCCAGTCCAATCTTCTAAGGCATCAAGGAAGCAGGATACAACAGCTACAAGGTCCTCTCAAAGGATCAAGCAATACTCAGGTAAAGGAGATGGAAAATAGTTGTCGAAATGGAACAGACATTAGCAAGCAGATTATTAATTTTTAGGCATCCTTTTTTTGGGCAACCTTGTGCTGTGAGACTTGGTTGCTAGCTCTAATCTTTTGATAAGATAATTAGAGCTATCTTCTTCTTGAACAATTATTGAGGATGTAATGCTTAGATTTTTCTTATTTTGGGTAAATTAGATCTCTGTTTTGTGGCTTGCTATTGCTGAAAATACCATGTGTTTTGGGTTTATTATGAATGTAGGTGAATGGTTGTCTTGAACCTTCATAGTTGATGAACCTTAATTGCTCAATTTATGCTTCCAGCTTACTCTGATTGTTTGGGTTATTATGCCATGCTTCCAGCTTACTCTGATTGTTTGGGTTATTATGCCACAAAAAATTAGCAGAAATCATTTTTTGGTTTATGATCTATGTGATTTGGGGATTTGGAGCAACAAAATTGATCAAGTTAGGAGTGAAAAAATGGAAAAATTGAAGCACGGGGTAAGTTGGTCATTTTTCCTTTGAAATTTAATGCACCCAGCTGACTTGGCATGGAAATGACTGCCACCTCAGCGAGATAACTGACTGTTGGACGGAGGGTTGACGGTAGGGACGAATTGGGAGGAAGTTGAGAGTTCAGGGACTTTTTAGGTGAAATTCAAAGGTCAGGGACTGAAACGACGAAACCCTATAAGTATAGGGAGTAAGCAGTATTTAATCCATAAATATATATAAATAAACATAAAGATTAAGCAAAACTACAAGATTAGGGAAATAATGAAATTGGATTAGTCAACATTAAATTTGGACTTTAGAACAAGTAATTTCCATGTTTAAGGGGACAAATATGTATATGAATTATGATCCAACAAATACCCTCAAACTTGAACTTTGCTTGTCCTCAAGCAAACTAACCCAAATCCGACACTACAACAACTACCTAATCCTTCCAACAATTTCCTCAAAGAACACAATATAGATATGGCATGGAAATCAAGTTAAGTCTTAAAGCTTCATGGATCATGGATCAAATGCTTGCGTTTTGAAATGTGTAGCATGTCTTCAATTTGTCATTTCAACGTACCGAAATTGAGAATGCATGTTAAACCATGTTAACCATAAACTCACAAGATATTCACTCTATTTTTTCACACAAGTGTTTATGGGTTAACTAATCTACACTCAAAACAATCTCATGCAATTCCGCCATATGCTTGCTCTTCAATCTTATCTCCACTTATCAACAAAATCACATCTTGGATGAAAAAGGGCTTTTATTGGATGTAATAAGGCTCAAGGTGAGGGGTTAAAGAAATGAAATGGAATGGAATAACAATTTTCAAGCAACTTAATAAGCAACAATCTTTTTGAGATTAAGAACTTAAGAACTAAAGATGCTCAAAATTTCCACTTTCTCACCACTCCCCCAAACTTAGACAAAAACTAATTATTGAATTGAAATGACACTCTTTTGAGAAATTTTTTTCTTCTTCTTCTTCTTTATTATTATTATTTTTTTTTTCTTTTTTTTTCTCTCACTAATATAAAGTAAAATTGCAAAACAAAGAGTACCCCTACACTTATTCTTTTTCGAGTACCCCCAAACTTGTTTCTTTTAGCATCATAACACAAACAATCTCGTATTGCTCATTAAGAAAACTTGAAAGGGTAAGGCAAGCGTTTAAGTTAAGGTTAAACATTTATGGTGTGAAGAATTGAAAGGCTAACATAAAGGCTCAAATGGCAATCTAAGGATATTCAATCTTTTTGGGACATACTCATTTGGCCATGGTGGATTCCTAGTTGCCTAAATCATTTTCAAGATGTAAAATTGAGACAAAGAGTTTCGAAAGATATGAAGCAAGTTCTAGAGATGCAAAGCAAATGAGATGTTCACTCATGAAGAAATTAGTGCTTAGCATGTAATAGTTCCCACAAATCTTACTATGTATCTCTAGCTCAATATATTGATATGACAAATATGGATATAAATGAAACCAAACACTTGATCCATAATGGTTTATTTTTAAAAATAAAGCTCATTAGACCCAAACATTTCTTCTAGCCCACATTTATATTAAGCTCAAGTTCATCATTGGTGTTTGAAGGAACCTAAAAGAAACACAAAAAATGCTAGAAAAGAAAAGTCTTTTTTTTTTTAATAAAAAACAATAACACACTTTTTTTTTAACATAAAAAATTTTCTGAAAATAAAAGTGTAAACCCACCCCACACTTAGAATCTACATTGTCCTCAATGTATATAGACCCTAAATATGGGGGGGGGGGGCTATGAATTAAGGGAAGGGTAAAATAAACAAACAAAGACACAAGTACAATTCAACCTAAGCAAGTGAAGGGATAGAAATGTCAAACTCTCGTTGATGGTTCCTTCTCAACTCCAGTTGAAATGGGTTGCCTCCCATGCAGCGCTTAATATTTATAGTCCTTCAGCCTGGACTCTTCTTCTTGTTCATCCATGAATCATCGTAGACCTCATTCCTTATCTCCTCAAGCTCATTTAGCTGTAGCTTCCTATGCAGGCCCGCTTCATCAAAATCCATGTTGAACTTCTAGACAGCCCATCAAGCCTTGTGCTAGCTCATAATCCTCGTTCTCCACCACTGTCACCCCGGACTTCTTGGGCCCCACTTGCACTGGAGAAACCTACTTATTATCAGAAATAGGGGGGGCTATGAATTAAGGGAAGGGTAAAATAAACAAACAAAGACACAAGTACAATTCAACCTAAGCAAGTGAAGGGATAGAAATGTCAAACTCTCGTTGATGGTTCCTTCTCAACTCCGGTTGAAATGGGTTGCCTCCCATGCAGCGCTTAATATTTATAGTCCTTCAGCCTGGACTCTTCTTCTTGTTCATCCATGAATCATCGTAGGCCTCATTCCTTATCTCCTCAAGCTCATTTAGCTGTAGCTTCCTATGCAGGCCCGCTTCATCAAAATCCATGTTGAACTTCTAGACAGCCCATCAAGCCTTGTGCTAGCTCATAATCCTCGTTCTCCACCACTGTCACCCCGGACTTCTTGGGCCCCACTTGCACTGGAGAAACCTACTTATTATCAGAAATAGGGTAGATCACCCCACAATCCAGCAACTTAGTCACCTCGTTTTGGACCACCTTCGTCATGGGCAGATGTAGACGTCTTTGGGCTTCTCATGTGGGCTTGGCGCCATCTTCTAACAGGATCCGGTGGACACACGTGGTTGGGCTGATCCCCTTGATATCTGCTAGAGTCCAACCAAGGGTTGTATCTCGGGCCTCCATCCACGGCTACAGTTGAGGGCATTGATCTGAGGCATGCCCTTGCACACTCCACATGCACTGACTTGTCTTTTCTGAGATTTTAGGGCAATTTGAAGATAATATTGAAAATGAAAAAGTTACCTCTTCGAAAACCGTTCGGTTTCCCCACACGCCAACACCGCTTTCTTTTTCGAGATTTAGGGATATTTTATTCAAGATTCACTGACGATTGGTTTGACTCGTCGATTGTCCAATAAAGGGTGGAGATTTGTATGCCCTGTTTCAGATACTCCAATATTTCTAACAGCAATCTTTCTTAATTGCTTATCATCACCTTTCTTCGATTCTCACATTCTCTCAACCCATCACCAATGGAACCACAAATCCAGCAACCAACCGAGGATGGAGGAAGCAACAAAGCCGCCGGGAGTAGTGTTAACATGCTTCGCAGGCGGAGCGATACTAGGTGGACTCCTACTACAGATCAGATAAGAATCCTCAAGGAGCTTTACTACGACAAGGGAGTTAAGTCCCCAACTGCAGAGCAGATTCAGAGGATCTGTCTCCAGCTGAAACAGTATGGAAAGATTGAGGGCAAGAACGTCTTTTTTTGGTTCCAGAACCTCAAGGCTCGGGAGAGGCAGTAGAAGAGGTTGACTTCAGATGTTCATGTGCCCATGCAAAGATCAGGGCTTGCTGGTGGATCCATTAATCTTAATTTTGGGTCAACTAGTTCTACTGGTGTTGGTGGATCCATTGATATTAATTTTGGGTCAACTAGTTCTACTGGTGTTGGTGGATCCATTGATATTAATTTTGGGTCAACTAGTTCTACTGGTGTTGGTGGATCCATTGATATTAATTTTGGGTCAACTAGTTCTACTGGTGTTGGTGGATCCATTGATATTAATTTTGGGTCAACTAGTTCTACTGGTGTTGGTGGATCCATTGATATTAATTTTGGGTCAACATGAAGACTACATGAAGACTACTTCCGAGGGAGGTAGCGGCTATGGCTACTACTCCGGTGGCTGGGGCGGCTACAACGGTGGCTCTCGCATTTCCCTTGAGCTCAGCCTCAACTGCTCCGGAGCTGCTGACTTGGCTTAGTGTAGTTTTTTATTTTTATTTTTTTTTATAGCAACTGAATTCAATAAGACTGAATGAATGTAGGTTTTTTTTTTTTTTTTTTTTTTTTAACAACTGAAAAACATTAACACACATTCCCCCCACACTTGAACTTCATTGTCCCCAATGTTACAAAGTTTTTTTCTTGAAAGCAATTTCAATGAAAAAGTCTAAGCATGGAGAGGAAGGGTTAACACACATTTACACACAAAGTACACAAACAAACTAACAACTAAGTAAGATATATAAGAAATTTAATGCAAAAGAAGGTCTAGCATTTGCTCCCCCTTGTAGACCACAAGTGCTTCAAAATTCACCAACAATCACCTACAACAAGGCATGAAAGCCTTACAATCCAATGCTCTCAAATTTGGTGATGATATTTCAAAAAGGTGGCTTTAAGGGAACTGATCATCCTTTACTTGCATCATAAGCATGGCTACCTCCAAGTAGGGCTTTGCTTTAAGGACATCTTGCCGGTCCGTTGATTCTCCAAATCAATGAAGAGGAACAAGAGGAGCATCCATGAAGTACATGACCTCCTCTTCAACTCCCAAGCTAGCTAGCAAGTAAGGCTTCAATCGGTGGCCATTAACCTTGAATGTGCTGCCATTACTTGGATTATTGATCTCAATGGCACCATGGGGAAAAACTTGCACAACTTCAAAAGGACCATACCACCTTGATCTAAGCTTTTCGGGAAAGAGTTTGAGCCTTGAATTATAGAGGAGAACAAGTTACCCTTCCTCAAATGTCTTCTTGATCAACTTCTTGTCATGATAGGCCTTGGTTCTCTCCTTGTATAGCTTGGAATTCTCATATGCCTCCATTCTAATTTCGTCAAGCTCACATAGATCAAGTTTCCTCTTCTCTCCCGCCTTAGCAAGATCAAAATTGAACTTCTTGATAGCCCAATATGCTTTATGCTCCAATTTCACAGGCAAATGACATGTTTTTCCATAAACCAACCTATAAGGTGACATACCAAGTGGAGTCTTGTAGGCCGTCCGATATGCCCAAAGTGCATCTCCAAGTTTGGTGCTCCAATCTTTCCTTGTGATCCCCACGACCTTCTCTAGAATGCTCTTGATTTCCCGATTTGAGATTTCAACTTGACCACTTGTTTGGGGATGGTAGGGAGTGCCAACCTTGTGCTTGATGTCATACTTCTTGCATAGAGCTTCAAAGTGCTTGTTGTGGAAGTGGGATCCTCCATCACTTATGATGGCTCTTGGAGTGCCATACCTTTGAAAAATATTCTCCTTGAGGAACTTGTGCACAACATTGTGTTCATTCTTTGCACTTGCAATTGCTTCTACCCACTTAGAAACATAGTCCACTCCAACAAGGATGTATTGATTGCCATAAGAGCTTGGGAATGGTCCCATGAAGTCAATGCCCCAACAATAAAAAATTTCCACTTCCATGATGTTTATGAGTGGCATTTGATTCCTTGAAGCAATGTTACCACTTCTTTGGCATCGATCACAAGTACTAACATAGGCATATGAATCTTTGAAAAGAGTAGGCCAACAAAAACCACAACTTAGTACTTTGAATGCCGTTTTCTTCCCTCCAAAATGACCTCCACAAGCAAGTGTATGGCAATGGGAAAGGATACTAGGAACCTCCTCTTGAGCTATGCATCTTCTCAACATTTGATCCTTGCCAAACTTGAACAAATATGGGTCATCCCACAAATAATGGCGTGCTTCTTTGAGGAATCGCTTCCTTCCTTGGTAATCAAGCTCACTTGGAATGTACTTCCCTTCACTTACATGGTAGTTCACCAAATTAGCAAACCATGGGAGCTCCTTGACATTGAAGTTGAACAATTGCTCATCCGGAAAAGTGTCCTTCAATGGAATGAAAGAGTCGTCACCTCCTTCAACCAATCTTGACAAATGATCTGCCACTTGGTTTTCTTTCCCCGGTTTGTCTTTGATCTCAATATCAAACTCTTGCAACAACAAAATCCATCTTATCAATCTTGGCTTAGCCTCCTTCTTTGACAAAAGATACTTCAAGGCACTATGATCCGTGTGCACAACTACTTTGGTACCAAGTAAATAGCTTCTAAACTTCTCAAGAGCAAAGATAATTGCAAGAAGTTCTTTCTCTGTTGTGGTGTAATTAATTTATGCATCATTCAAGGTACGACTAGCATAGTAAATAGCATAAAGTACCTTCTCCTTCTTTTGAGCCAAAACCGCTCTCATAGCATAATCCGAAGCATCACACATTAATTCAAAAGGAAGAGACCAATCCGGTGCAATCATGATAGGAGCTTGAGTGAGCATCACCTTGATTGTCTCAAATGCCTTCAAGCAATGTTCATCAAACACAAAAGGAGCATCCTTGGCTAGCAAATCACAAAGGGGCTTAGAGATCTTGGAGAAATCCTTCATATATCTTCTATAGAAACCGGCATGTCCAAGAAAGCTTCTAATTGCTTTGACATTGTGTGGAGGTGGTAACTTGGAAATGACCCCCCCCTTGGCCTTGTCACCTTCCATTCCTCTTGAACTCACCACATGCCCAAGAACAATTCCCTCATTCACCATGAAGTGGCGCTTCTCCCAATTCAAGACTGGTTGCAATCTTCACATCTTTGAAGCACAAGGGACAAATGGGGTAGGCATTGATCAAATGAATCCCCAAAGACACTAAAGTCATCCATGAACACTTCAATGAATCTCTCCACCATATCACTAAAAATGGAAATCATGCACCTTTGAAAAGTTGCTGGTGCATTGCACAAACTGAATGGTATTCTTGTATAGGCAAAGCCGCAAAGGTGCCATATGGACAAGTGAAGGTGATCTTGTCTTGGTCTTCCGGAGCAATGGGGATTTGATTGTAGCCACTATACCCATCAAGAAAGCAATAATATTTGTGGCCGACAAGTCTCTCTAGCATTTGATCAATGAATGGCAATGGAAAGTGATCCTTCCGTGTGGCATTGTTGAGCTTCCGATAGTCTATGCACACTCTCCACCCATTTGCTACTCTTTGAGGGACAAGCTCTCCCTTATCATTAGCCACAACCGTCATGCTACTTTTCTTGGGAACCACTTGAACTGGTGACACCCACTTTGAATCGAAAATGGGGTAGATGACACCAACGTCAAGTAGCTTCATTACTTCCTTCCTTACTACTTCTTGCATTGGAGGATTGAGCCTTCTTTGTGGATCCCTCCTAGGCTTCATATCATCTTCAAGGAGGATCTTATGCATGCACATACTCGGACTTAAGCCTTTGATATCGGCAATAGTCCATCCAATGGCCTCCTTGTGATCATCCAACACCCTAAGTAGCTTTTGTTCTTGCAAATCACTCAAACATGAAGAGATAATTACAGGCAACTTGTGGTTTTTACCAATAAAAGCATACTTTAAATGAGGAGGAAGTGGTTTCATGTCAAGAGTAGGAGGATATTTAATTGATGGAAGTAAAGGGGTAGAGTTAGTAAGAGGTATCTCCATCTTTGGTTGCAAATGCGGAGTGCAAGGCCTTAAGGCTTCAAGCGTAAGCTCGGCTTCTTTGGTTGCCTTCTCAATGAACTCTATACCATTATGATGCAAGCATGTCTCCAATGGATCTTGAGATGCATTTTCAATGAAAGTTTTCTCCACCATCTTGTCAATACCATCCAAAACATCAATTCGGAAACAATCATAGGCATTTGATGGCTTACTCATTGCATCAAAGATTCTAAAAGCAATGGTAGTATCATGAACGGTCATAGTCATCAAGCCCTCCTTGACATCAATCTTAGTGCCGGCGGTTGCCATAAATGCTCTCCCAAGGATGATATGTAACTCCTTTTCATGAGGAGGAGCCTCTTCCATGTCTAGAATGATGAAATCCGCCGGTAGGATCAAGTCTTCTACCTTTACAAGAACATCTTCCACAACCCCTCTTGGGTAAACAATACTCCTATCCGCCATTTGCAAAGATATAGCAATGGGCCGGATTTCGCCAATTCCAAGAGACTCATAGATACTATAAGGCATTAAGTTGATACTAGCACCCAAATCCATCAAAGCTTTATCAAAGAAGGTTTTACCTATCTTGCATGGAACGGTGAATGAACCCGGATCTTTCAACTTTGGTGGAAGCTTCTTTTGCAAAACCGCACTAACTTCTTCACTTAGACATACTTTCTCATCCTTCTCAAACTTCCTCTTGTGGGTACATAGCTCCTTGAGAAACTTGGCATATGTAGGAATGGTTTTGATTGCATCCAAAAGAGGGATGTTAATCTCCACCTTCCTAAATAAGTCAAGAAACTCCTTTTTCACCTTCTCATTCTTTTGCTTCAATGCCTCTTTCCTTTGAAATTAAGGATAAGGAAGGGAAATTTCTTTCTCTTGAACTATCTTCATAGGAGGATTGAAAGTGATACCTCTCTTGAATGGTCTTTCGGTTGAAGTAGAGCCTTCTTTGTCATGAGTTTCGGCCTTGGTATTAAGTTCGTTCTTCAAGGCTTCGTCTTGCACTTCTTGTTCTTCCAAAGCTACTCTCAAACCCAAAGGTCTGTCAAAGGCATTCGTCTTCTCATTTAAACATTCTTCTTCACAATTGTTAAACCCCAAGATGACTTCTTCATGTGACAACTCTCTTGCCTTGCCCTTTTCTCTCTTTTCAAAACTGGGTGGCTCCCTTGGAGTCACAACTTCATCATTGGTAGGCATGTACACATTATTCTCAACTTGCCTCCCACTTCTCAAAGTAGTAATGGACTTGGCTTCGTGCCTTGGGTTGTTCTCTACTTGGCTTGGAAACACACCTTGCTTTCTTTGGCTTAGCTCTTAGGCTAGTTGCCCCATTTGTATCTCAAGCTTGCTCATGCTTTGGTGAAGGACATTGATCTTCTCATCTTGCTTTGCTTGAGTACCCTTGTTCTCTACAAAGAAACTCATTAACATGTCTTCAACACTAGGCTTCTTCAATGACTCTTGGGGTGGCACTATAGGTTGTGCTTGAGGTGGAGATTGATAAGGTGCCCTTTGGTATTGATTGTTAGCTCCTTGATTGTTGTAGTTGGAAGAGCTTGCACCTTGATAGCCACCACTAGGCCTTTGAAAATCTTGGCCTTGATCACGATTGCTCAACCCTTGTTCTCGGATTTGATTGCCTCCCCATGCAATGTTAGGGTGGTTTCTTCATCCGGGATTGTAGGTGTTACTATATGGATCATTTCTTGGCCTTTGGTTGGAAACCAACTTGGTTGCATTGCTCTATGTCAACTTGAAGTGCACTTCCTCTTGGACAAAGCATTGTCTCATGTTGATCACTCTCACAAATTAAGCAAACTTGCTCAACCATCTTGCTTGACATAGGTTGGAGTTGCTTCCGGTTTCCTTGGGCATTAAGAATCAAGTCTAGCTTCTTATTCATGTTGGCCTCAATCCTCTTAAACTCAATTTGCATTTGAGTGTCTGGTGGATCCATCTCATACATACCTCCTCTTCTTTGTTGATCTTTCAAAATCACATTGGCTTCCTTTACCGGCCTCCTATCACTTTGATTATCATAGAGTTGGGATGACTCGGCTAGTGACTTAAGAACGCTTTCCTCTTCAATCTCATTTTTATCCATGAAGCTCCCTTGACAAGCATTGTCAATTCTTCTCTTGGTATCTTGGCTTGACCTATTGTAGAAAGTGCTCAATAGCAACCACTTCTTGACACCATGATTAGGGCAATTTTGCTCCATGTCTTTGAATCTCTCCCAAGACTCATGGAACAACTCCGATGGGAACTCTTGAAAAGTCATGAGTGAATTCCTTAATGCATTGCTTTTTTATGGTGGAAAGTAATTCTTGAGGAATGCGGCCTTCATGTCATCCCATGAGTTGATACTTGCCGCCGGAATCTTATACAACCAATCCTTGGCCTTATCCTTCAATGAGAAGGGCAAAAGCTTTAGCCTAAGGTTGTCTTCATCAATACCATTGAGTTGGACAGTTGAGCAAACTTCATTAAATAGCTTGATGTGCCTAAATGGATCGCCGGTGAAGCCACCATAAAAAGCCGGTAGAAGTTGCAAGGTACTTGGCATAATGGAAAAGGCATTAGCACATGGTGGCAAGACAATGCAACTTGGATGATTTGTGAAAGTAGGAACGGTGTAGTCCTTCAATGGCCTTGGTTCATCACCCATTTTTAGTTCAGGACCCGCCTCCCTTAGTTGCCTTAACAACTCCTGTGCTCTTTGATCAATGTGTTGAAGTAGAGTGGGTGGACCGATGGGACGAGGTTCTTCTTCACCACTATCCTCTTGAATGATGTAATCTCGGAGGAGATGGATGCTCTTCACTTGATTGAGCAATAAGATTCATACACACCTAAAGAACACACAAAGTGAAGGATATAAGTAACTAGAATTAAAATAAAATGCAAGGTATATACAAAAATAAAATAAAAAATCACGACCCTTTTTTTTTCTAAGTAAAGAGAAGAGGAATCCGATCTTTGGGTATTGCCTATCACACAACAGTTCGGTAATTCCTTTCAATGCGACCAGGTAAGGAGGGAAAAGATTTTGGTGGAACATTGCTCACTTTTCAACCTTTCGGTTAACTTTCTCTTATTCGATCCTTGCCTAGACATCGCATTAATTGGGTACAGCTACTTATGTTGAGTGAGTAAGCTCGACGTTACAAAGATGAGATTCCTAATCTAATTTACTCTAATTAATATTTATATATATATATATATATATATATATTTTACAAATTTCTATCAACTTCTAATCCAAAAGAAATAAATCTAACTATCAAATATTTAATTTTGTAACTAGAAAGTGAAATTGCAATAAGTAATAAGCAAATAGTAAATAGGCAAGATTAATTCTTTTTTTATATTTTCAACAAGCTCACAATTTATCCTTTTCTTACCACAATTTACTAATTTACTTATCAAAGTACTTACCACAAATTCGAAAATAAGGTGACTACCACAAAAACTAATAAAACAAAGAAAAGATAAGAACACAAGTTGAAACACAAGAAAAGAAAATTTTCTAGCTTCCCCAAAGGCAAACCGAGCTAGGAATTAGATTTTACACTAATCCCCAGCAACGGGGCCAAAAACATGTTAGCCAAATAGCCACCCTCAAGTATAAGGGCCAAGTTATAGTGTAGGGGATTATGAGTAGGGGATATCGTATCCAAGAGATTGGAAAACCCACTCTAGCTAAGGAAAACCTAAAGGGTGCTAGATGAATATGCAAATGTACAAGTCATAAGCAAGAGCTCACAAGTGAACCAAAGTTCATGGTGAATATATGCAAGATGGTGTAGTGGTTTGATTTTTGGCTTTGAAAATGGTTTTGAATCAAATTCACACAAAATGAAACTTGAAATGTAAACTAGGCTATGTTAAACTAGATGTGATAAAATGGATGAAAGTTAGAGCTTTAGGTTGTTCACCATAGCCTCCCTTGCATGCATTGATGTTTAAACTATAAGTAATGCAAACCCAAATATCCAATTACCCTCTTAGCATCCGGATAAGACTACTAAGGCCTAAACTCCTTTTATTTTATCAATTTCCACCGGATAAGTGCGAAACTAACTATCAAAGAACAAGTTACATTACCGGATAAGTATTAATTCCTTGCTCCTAGTTGCATAAAGATTTGAGTTTAGATAATCAAGCAAGCAAACCAATCCTAGATCTAGGTGATTTTAACTCACTACCCTCACATACACACCTAGTGTGCTATCATGCTTTCAATGTCTAAAGCTAGTTACTCTCTAAACATTGTTCATGTAATGACAAATACAAAGTATTCAAATTAGCTAGATTCAAATACAAGCATTCACTTCTTGAATTAGCATGTGAAGATGATCATGGAGAATGCATCAAATAAGACTCAAACATCAATTCATTACAAGTTTGGCTAGGGCTTTCAACCCTAGCCCCAACAAACTAACTACTCACTCATAATCAAATACATAAGCTTCAACATGTTTATGAACATCAAACTAAAAAGTAGGGATAGAGAAGGGACTAGTGATAATCAAGATGAGGATGGTGTAGATGAACTCATGTGATGCTAGACTCATCTCCTTCTTCTTCAAAGGTTGATGATGGAATATGAGATGTAAAGATGATCAAGTGGTGAAATAGTGGAGTAGTGAAGCTTTTTGTCTATGAAATGGAATGGATAGATGGAAAAGATGATGAAGGTTGTGGTGGTGGTAATGGAGGTTTTATGAAGGAGATGAAGAGAGAAAGAAGATGTTATGGATTCAGAATTTGGTGCTTGAGAGTGAGAGGAGAATGTGTTTAAATAGGGACGAAAAAGAAGAGTGAAATGATGAGAGAAAGAAAAATAATGAAAGTGGAGTATGGAAGGGTTTGTAAAATATGGAAAAGATGGAGTAATGATGAAATGAAAGCAAAGCATGAAGGTCCTATATGAGTTTGATGAAGGGATGTTTATATAGAGAAGAGAAAGAGGAGTATGATAGTGGAAATAATAATGAAAGTGGAATAAATGAGATGGAATATGATAGTGGAAGTATGGAGGTGGAGTATGGATATTATGGGTTCACTTTCTGCTCCTTTATTCCTTTAATTATATCTCCACCAAGAATTCGGAATGGACCTCTGACTTCTTCATATAAAATGTTCCTCCATAAGTTGAGATCATCTTGGTAAAATTTCAGAGTTAAATTCACTCTGGTTCTGCCGTAAATGCTTCTGAAATATGTACAGGTCAAGTTTTCCAGTTTTCATTTTTCAGAAAATTGGACTAACTGTTTGAAGGCTTTCCACTCAAAACTAGCTCTGGAACTCTTCATAACCAATGATCCTTGGGATGTCTAGGATGAAACTGAAAAGTTTCAACTCATTCGGAGTTCTTTTGGTCAAGCGGCTACCCCTCATTTCTTGTCTAGCTCACTTTCTCCTAGCCAGAGTAAGAAAATGTGCTAAGGTTGACTTTTTAGTGCATTTTCATTATTCTCCATCATTTCCTAGCATGATAAGGAAAACATAATAAATATATATAAATAAACACAAAGATTAAGCAAAACTACAAGATTAGGGAAACAATGAAATTGTATTAGTCAACATTAAATTTGGACTTTCGAACAAGTAATTTTCATGTTTTAGGGGACAAATATGTATATGAATTATGATCCAACAGTAGGGCCGCACTTTATTCGCATGACCCTTACCCTACCCTATTTGAGAAAGGGTAGGGCCGGGTAAGCCTTTGGCCCTACAGGCCGGGCGGGCTTAGGGCCAAAGGGCTAAGTGATGAGGCCTAACTATATCCCCATATTACTTTGTAGTCTTCAATGGTGGAATCATAACTGAAACTATGAAAGTTAACATTTTTGCCGATAAGAGGAGGTTTTGGAAACACCCTCGTCAGTTTCTTTAGCCATAAAATGAGTGAAAAAAGAAAAACACACAATTGAGATGATGTAGACTATGAAAAATATTTAATAAACAAAATAAAAAAGAACAATAGACATATACCTAAGAACATCCAACAACTTTTTGAGTGTTTCTATTGGGACCTTTAAATCCTCTAACTTGACCTCATTCTATTATGAATTATTAAATGACATAGATAACCTACTATAACATAACTACTAAGGACAATAATTATACCCAAAAATGTTATATTTATTTTTTCTAGACTTTCCAATTCAATAATATTAGATTGCATTCTTTATTATTTTCCTTATCTATTTTTATTTTTCAATTTCACTACATACTCATTAAAGCATTCATATATAGTAAACAAAAATTAAAACTATAATTAAGATCATGTATATAAAAATATATGTTGAACGCATATTAGTCAGAGAGAACAAAATAAATTATATGATGACCTAAATCTAAGTCTATCCATTATATTTGTAAAAAAAAAAAAAAAAAAGAGCTAGCAATTAAAAAAATATTTAAATCATTGAAATGACTAAGTTTTTTATTATAAAGATATTAGTTTGTTTGCAAATTATATGAGTGAAGTTATTTGATGAATTTTAGTGAGGTTATTTAATGAGTAAATTTAGTATTTGAAAATTTGATAAGAGATGTAAAAAACATACAAGATTTTTTTTGTTTTATTTTTTAAAAAAATCAAAGGATTTCACTCCTACCCCCATGGTGACTCGAATATAGGACCTGGATCCTAGGTAGCAGACGCTCTAAGTGAGTAAATTTGGAGGTTCCAATAGAAAAACTCTAACTTTTTAGACCTTATTGGGGCAGTACCTAATATTTTTATATGATGGATTTCTTGAAAAACATAAATTATAAAACAAATTGTTTAGCAGTTCAACATCTCATAAAATTATATATATAAAAAATAACAATTAGATCTAAACGTAAATAAAACCTAACAATGACGGAGATGGAAAATTGATAAATGAGTAACCCAAATGTTACCATTAATCCTCTATTCTCCTTATAGGGGAGGATGGGAGGAAGGTGATAAGTGGTCAATGCCATGGTTACTCATTTGCCATCAATCCCTAATGCATAAGTAAATTTGGATACAACTATGAAGTGGTTTTATAAATTAATACCTCATCGTTCATCTAGTAGATCATTGATTCGATGTTACTGAAGCCTACGTCAGGCATTGCAGTGCCAAGACCGTGTACATCTTCTTGGCCTTCTAAGGCCAAAGAATCATTCATGATTCTCTGATACTATGAAATCAAAAGCCTAATCAGTAATTTGAGTAGTATAAATAATCAACACATATTTTGGTCCTATTTATACAAGAAATAGAGGGTTGTAGTCTTCTAAAATGAATTGACTCTCTTTTTGAAATTATGGTTTAGTGTGTAGATCTTATGCCAAAGTACTAGGTTCTTTGTACCTTGGGCTAATTTGTAAATAAATATACAAGGAAATATATCGTATTCTCAAGAGAATAATGGAAAATTCAATGCTGAAATAACAAAAAAAGAAGGTTGAATGAGAAAAAGAAACAAGACATATAATTCGTTGTTCTTTCGTTTGAGAAACATAAACTAACGCAAGCATATATAGGTACAAACTAGTTTACAGCTTACATATCAAGAATAAGAGTAAACTATGCACATTCTATATTATCAATAGTGGAGACGTTTTCTACTAATATAACGGCTTAAGTAAATATAGGCACACAACAATCATGAAAGAATTTTGCTGAGCGTAATGGGCAAATACGTTAGGTTCTATTTATACAAGAAATACAGTGTTCTAATCTTCTACCATAAATTGACTATGTCTAGAATTAGGGTTTAGTACATCGATCTTATGCCCGACTGCCCGAGTACCAAGTGTTGTATACGTTGGAGTTGATTTGTACATAATTATAAAAAGAAACATATCGTACTTCCAAGAAAAAATTGAAGATATAATGCTGAAATAACAAAAAAAAAAATTAATGAGAAATATAAACAATATAAATAATTTTACTTTATTTTGTTTGAGATACATCAATTAGCATGAGCAATGTTATTATTGGTGCAATATCTTAATTTTTTAGTTTCTTATGTAAGCAGTAGAGATAATAGTGGAGGGAAGTCAAGAAACCATAGGGTTTAGCAGAGTACGGCAGTGTCAGAATCGATCAAAGGTGCCGGCCGACATAGTGACGACAAGGTTTCTTGTCGTGGGGCAGAGTATCACAGGCTGTTGGGCGTGCGTGTTGCTGTAGGTACAGATTCAAGACGGGGGACAGATCTCTGGTCTTGGAGATCTGACTTGTTGGTTGAGCAGTAGAGTTCTAGGGTAGCAGACGAGGTCGCACCCGCTTGGGATTTCCTGTCTTGGGCGAGAGACGAGCGGCGTGCTGTCGTTGCAGGCTTGGAGGTGCGGTACCTGGTTTGACGTTGTCGTCGGTGGATCCGGATCGTTCTGCAAGTCGGGTAGTCCTGGTTTTCCGGCTTGGGTTTGAGGCTTGAGTTCACCATGGCCAGGCTCCGTCGCGATCAACCGCTGGAGCGTTGGACTGCGGCAGGGGTGGCTTGGCTACTGGGGCCTGGGCTCAAACTTGGGTTGTTGGGCTGTAACTAGGCCCACATTATGGGCTTAGGATTTTTTAAATTACCAGTCCTAATTCAGATCATGGTTCTTCGGAATTGGTAATTATCTTACATTTGGACAGGAGGAAGATGCTTATGGATGAGGAACTGACTCCTATTTGTTTGCTGGGAAGTGACTCTTTGATGGTACCCCAATTGCGCACCTGGCTAATGGGGATGCTAGTAAATGATTTTGCCCTCGAAGACACGGAGTTGTTCTTTGTTTATGGGTCCACCTCCAAAGCAGGCTCAAAATCAACTTGTAATGAGTTTACATTGCTTAGATAGGAGCGTGGTAGTTACCCCGCCATTTTTCTGTCTTTAAGTGTATGTTAGACTCTGACTTTTTGGTTGGTCATTTAATGAAATGAATCTTTGTTTCAAAAAAAATTAGCATGAGCAATGTTCTAAAACTCAACCGCCTAGCCGGTGCCTAGGCGCTGGGCTATGGGTCTCCGCCTCGATTATTGGCAAATTGGTGGGTTGGGCAGGTTGAGTTTTGGGCGGCCGCCTAGGTGGTGTAGGTTTAGGGCGACTAGGAGTCTGGGCGGGGTCGAACTGGGCTGGGCGGTTGGGTTAGGCGGGTTTCAGTTAGCTGTTGTTGGTGAATTTCCCTGGGTGCCGAAGATTGTCACTCATCTTTCTCCGTCGTAGACGACTGTGATAATTGCATCCTCACGTCGTCGCTTAAGAGAGTCTCGTCCTTCGGTAATTGTCACTAAGAGCATCTGGGTTTTCTTTAACTTTGATGGGCTCTTGAATATCATCATCATCAGCTGTACTATTTAAAGCTAATATAGCATCTGGGGTTTCTTCAACTTTGTTCTTTTGATCTTGATCCTTCTTTTTGCATAACATTCCATTACGAGAAATGGGTCTAGATAATTGTGGGCATTTGTGGTTTTTTCTTTTTTTTCGAATTTGCTGTCGGTGTTGATCGTGAAAGAGCAGCCTTGCTTATTAGGAGAGAGAGAGAGAGAGAGAGCAAGCTATCACCGCCGCAGCTCTGGGCCTTTTGTGGTTGAAGGGGTATGATATGGCATATTGATTGAAATATTATTGAAAATTATGATGGTAGGATAAGAACAAAAGTGAGTTTAGGTGGTGTCGTGTGAAGGTAGTAAGGAATGGTCATAGAGATGAGCAAAGAGAAAGGGTATGGAAGAGGCTTTTTTAACTATATATTTATTTGTGAACCACAAATTTATTAATCTTTAAATCTTTATATATTCTTATTTATATATTTTTATGTTATAAAAACAAATAAATAAATAAATAAAATAAAAACCGCCTAGTCCCCTGGGCGTTAGTCCTCTGCCCATCGCCCGACTAGCACCTAGCGATTTTTTGAACCTTGAGCATAGAGGTGGCAAACGGGCCGAACAGGTCCATTTTAAGCGGGCCTAATTGTGCTTCATGTCGTGCTTGGGCTGGCCAATTTATTATCGTGTCGGACTCGTGCCGGCCAATTTACTTAAATATTAAACCCGGTCCGGCCCATGGCCCGAGCCCATATCATGCCGGGCCAATAAACGGTCCGTGCTCGTGCCTACCCACTATAAAGCACGATTTTAAAATCTTAATTTGAATAAATAAAAAAATAATTTTATTTAACTGTTTAGAAAATTCAAATAAATTAAGTTCTACAATGTTTTTCTCAATCTTAGCTTTTTAAGATTAGTTTTCTAATAATTTTTTATATTCCACTACAAGAAAAAAATAAAGAAAAAAAAAAACTCAAAATATATTGCTTTTAGTATATTATTGTGAGATTAATCTTTATTAATATAATGAAGATTTAGTATCATATTATTCTTTCCTTCATTCTATAGTTGTATTATTATGAGATTAGTCTTTATTAATAAACATATATTTAATATTTAGAAAAAATATTTTATGTCAAAATAAGGATATATTGTTTTATTTCACTATTTTGATAACATAAAATAAATAGTATTGGTGAAATTGTAATGAGATTTTAAATAAAAAAGTCTAATATTTAAATCTTATCATGGTGGTTTTTAAATATTTTTAAAAACAAAATGAAATTTTTGTGTTTGTAATGGGCCGACCCACAATATGTCGTGCTCGGGCCATGCCGGGCCGGGCCAATGGGCTAATATTCCTAGGCCCAAGCCGACCCATTATTCTAACGTGCTCGGGTCGTGCCGGGCCACTAACGGGCTTGGGCCGTGCTCGTGCTTAATTAGCGGCCCGTTTGCCACCTCTACTTGAGCATGAGCATTAACTGACGCGATAATTTTAGTCTGTGAATGTTCTAATTTCATCTGCTTTCTCTATATAGAAGTTTATAAAATCAATAAGTTCGATTTTGCATGAATTAGATGAAAAAAATTGATAGAACATGCGACTGAGATTTTTTTTTTTAGGAAACCCTAAATCGGGCCTCAGCTTGTTGTAATCGCGACTCCAACGGTCACTTTGACACCGACGCAGCACCTCTATCTCGAAGGTGATTGTTGTCTGTGGTCACTAAGTTCTCTTGACAGGTGAACCTCTAGTCAATTTGGTTGTTTTCAAGCCGTGCTTGTTTCTGCATCTTTGCTCATAGGCAACAGTCTGGTTGCCTTTTCTCGGCGGTCGCAGTTTATCTACTCTTGTTGTTGAAGTTTGAAAAACCCTAAGTGTTGTTGTCTCCTTGCAACGCCTTGAGTTTGCAGCTGCAACAATTTAGCCTATCGAACATGCTTTAGGGCAATGTATTAGTATGGAATTGGTGTGGTATAGTGAACCACCAGACGCAAAGGGCTTAGGTACAAGCAAAGCGGCCTTGTCTTATATTTCTGGCTAAAATTCTAGCCAAACAGCACAATATAGACTCGCTCACAGGCCGATTAGAATTTATAGGAAATATTATCTATTTTGCCAGTCAAGAAGACTCACAAGGGCCCTGCTATGGAATGCAGAAACACATGCCAACTTGCATACGTACTCTCCCAATCACATTGACACAGAAATTGGATTTCCAGGCTCCACGGATATCTGGCGCTTCAGTGGAATCTATGGTGTTACTGTGCGTGAAGGAAGAAATAGAACGTGTGCTTTGATTGAGTCCCTAGCTGCAACTTTTTCCTTACCCTGGATGATGGCGGGGGACTTCAATGAAGTCATGTGTCATGCTGATAAGCCTGGAAAGGTTCCATGAGTTGCAGCGCCTATGAAGTGTTTTAGGAGAACAATGGCAGGTTATGATCTGAATCATCTGATTGATATGCTACATGTCAGCAGTAGATTCACGTGGTCGAATAAATTCACCATGGAAAGGTGGGATAGAGGTTTCCAAATATTGCAATGAAGATAAAGATTTCCATTCAGTAGGGTATTAACCCTGAATCATTCGAATAAGATCATTGTCCTTTATTGGTAGACATGCGCACTGAAAGAATGCATAAAAGAAAGGTGCAAAAGCTCTTTCATTTTGAGGAGATGTGGCACGGAAGTAAACGATGTGCTGCACTCATACAGAAAGAATGGGAGCTGCATGCTCTTAACAGGTAATGCAATTCAACAATTGAGGCACAAGATAAATGGTATTGGTCAAAAACTTATGAATTGGCACCACATTAAATTTAACAAGCAGAAAGTTGAGATGTGTGTTATACAAGAGAAGCTGAATGATATAGCGAGACAACCTTTCTCTCCTTTGCAATATGAAGAGCAGAGATAACTCCATGTTAAGTATAGTACTCAATTGCTTACTCAATAGGAAAAGTATTTTAGACAGAGATCGAGAGCTGTTTGGCTCAAAGATGGAAACTGAAGCTCTTACGTTTTCCACCATAGAATGAGCAAGAGAAAAAGTAGAAACACAATCAAGGGATTCAGTCATGAGGCAAGGGTTGGCACATTGAACCAGAGCAAATGAAATAGTTGCTCATTGGTTACTTCACAAGTATTTTTACAACTGAGGATGCTAACACTGATGCTATTTTGGAGGTCTTGAATACAACTCCAACCAAAGTTACTGCAAGTGTGAATAAGGATTTAATCAAGCCTTAAGCAGAGGATAAGATTAACTTGATGGTATGTCGCCTTTCTTTTCTTTTTTAAATATTTGCTTGTGGTAAGTATGGATGTTTGTACTACTATTTTTTAGATAGTGGAGAAGTTTGGGAGAATTCAAACTTCAAACACTTGTGCCTTATTCCAAAAATAAAAGACCCTATAGATGCTGCTCACTTTAAACATTGTCATCTTTAGAATCAGCTCCAAGTTTGTAGCAAACAGATTGAAAAAATGGTTGCCAGAAATTATATCTCCTCTGCAAAGTGCCTAAGTTCCAGGGATATTAATATCAGACAATACTTTAATAGCAATGGAGGTAGCATACTTCATCATCAATTGAGCAATCAAGAAGCTGGTTTTTCCTCTCTAAAGCTTGATATTAGTAAGGCCTATGATAGGCTTGAATGGAGTTTCCTACATGCAATGTTAACAAACTTGGGTTTCATTCTTTAATTGGATAACTTTAATAATGGTTTGATTAAGTTGACTAAATCTTAAACTCTAAACATAACACATATGGTAAATCGTTCGTCAAATTGGTTTGGTTCTCCAACACCTTCCTCCACCCATCACCATTTTTCATGATCTTTGTTTCATCGGTTCTATTAGTACAGTTTGGATCGTTACACGACCTTTGAACATTTGACTCCATTCTAGTCTTCTAAAATGAATTGACTTTTTCTTTTTGAAATTATGGTTTAGCGTGTGGATCTTATGCCATAGTACTAGGTTCTTTGTACCTTGGGCTAATTTGTAAACAAATATACAAGGAAATATATCGTATTCTCAAAATAATGGAAAATTCAATGCTGAAATAACAAAAAAAGAAGGTCGAATGAGAAAAAGAAATAAGATATATAATTCGTTGTTCTTTCGTTTGAGAAACATAAACTAACGCAAGCATATATAGGTACAAACTAGTTTTTTTTATTTTTTTTTTGAAATAAAGGTTCATTTCATTAGATGACCAGCCAAAAAGCCAGAGTCTAACATACACTTAAAGACAGAAAAACTCATTACAAGTCGATTTTGAGCCCTCTTTGGAAGCGGACCTATAAACAAAGAACAACTCCGTGTCTTCGAGGGCAAAATCATTTACTAGCATCCCCATTAACCAGACGCAACCATATATAGGTACAAACTAGCTAGTTTATTGCTTACATATCAAGAATAAGAGTAAACCATGCACATTCTATATTATCAATAGTGTTGACGTTTTATACTAATATAACAGCTTAAGTAAATATAGGCACACAACAATCACAAAAGAATTTGGCTGAGTGTAATGGGTAAATACTATAGATTCTATTTATACAAGATACAGAGGGTTCTAGTCTTCTACAATAAATTGACTTTGTCTAGAATTAGGGTTTAGTACATAGATCATGCCTGAGTACCAAGTGTTATGTACGTTGGGACTTATTTGAAAAAAAATATAAAAGGAAATATATGTCGTATTTCAAAGAGA
Organism: Rosa multiflora; assembly: GCA_002564525.1. NCBI lineage: Eukaryota > Viridiplantae > Streptophyta > Magnoliopsida > Rosales > Rosaceae > Rosa > Rosa multiflora. Next base: position 153,593 of record BDJD01003110.1, read on the forward strand.
AAATGGAAGATTTAATATTGAAATAACAAAAAATGAAGGTTTAATGAAATACAAAAAAGGGCTAAATACTGGTTACTACCCTGTGGTTTAGGTCCAAAATCAATTTAGTCCCTGGACTTCTAATTTCATCAAAAACACCACTGTACTTTCAATTTTGATCTAATAGGTCTAATTTGTTAATATTTTGTTATGGGTTCAAGTTATAGTTGGATTATTTGTCGTAAAACTATTATTTTTAATAGTAGGACTCAGTCCTAAATTGACTATGCAGGTCACCTCGACACCACATCATAAAACATAGGCCATATATGAGCCACGTTAACAAGTTAAATAACTCAATTATAGGAAAACTAACAAATTGGACCTATTATATCAAAACTAAAAGTGCAAGGGTGTTTTTGATGAAATTCTAAGTTCAGGGACTGAATTGATTTTGGACCCAAACTACAGGGTAGTAATCTGTATTTAGCCCTACAAAAAATGTATAACATTTTACTTGTTGAAGGAAATTCTATTTATGTGTGTCTTACCAAACTAGGACTACTTTCCATTGTTGTAATAAGAGAACATTGTTCTAGCTAGATTTCTAGTCTTGATTAGAATATGATTCCTTTTACTCACAAGTTTTGTACTTGTACCCTCTATATGTAGAGGTTTCTATTAATAATGAAAGATACAACTATTCTCTCTATGTAAAATTTCTCTCTGCAATTTAGTTTTCCTTAAACACGTTATCAGCACGAGCCCTAGCCGTAGCTTCAAGAAGCCAAAACCCAAAAACCCTAAATACCCCTTCGCTGCCAACCTGCGTTTTCCGAGCACAGCACCCCTGCACCATCTGCTTTTGCCTACCCACTCAGCAAGGTGCCTACGCACAAGCCCACCTGCACGAAACAAGGATTAAAGCTCAACAACAATCCTGTTTTAGGATCGAAAAACATCTGCAATCCCAAAAGGTAAACTTTTCTAAAAGTTGCTGCTTTAATTTAAATTTTCTCTTTTGTGCATTTGGAGATTCTAATATCCCTTCTTCTACCTCCCACCTTTCTTGTAACTTGGGATTGAGTCGAATTGTGGGGGTTCGTGCTTCTCCGAACAAGAGGTTCGTTGAAAAATTGAATTAGCTACGAACAAGAGTTTCGCGAGCATCGAAATTCGGCAACCATTCAAAACATCATTGTTTCGGTCTAATCCAAATTTATTGGAAAATATTAGTTGTCATGGAAGTATTTAATACTCCGAAACTAATTCATTCTCCTTTGTTTTTTAGAATGTCGAATGCGAATATGCAAAAACTCGACTTCACTAAACTAGATTCAAATGGCGTTGGTTATCACCGATGGGTGAATGACATCGAGAATCACCTCACTGTCAATGGGATTCTGTGTAGTAGAGCTCATAGAACAAGATTTTATTGAGAAAACCCTCCCAACCATCCTCGTTCCTGCATTATTGGTATCAAAGCAATATAGGCTTGAATATAATGCTAATCAGATCATGAGTTTTCATCAGCTTATTACTGCTATGTCAATTATTGAGAAACATGATAACATATTTGTCAAGAACTCTAATTCAAGGCCGGTTGGAAGTAAGAGCATTCATGAGGTGAATTATAGTGGTGCACCTAAGGAGGGGGCAAAGAGCGGAACCCTAAAGTAAAGGAAAATCAACCAGACGTGTGGATCCATATAACCGCCCTACAAAGGAAGAAAACCGCCAGAATGATGCATGTCCATGTGGCAACATTGGCCAGCGTGGGAGAGGAAGAGCTGCAACACCCCTACGGGCAGTTCACATGCATAATGTGCATCTCAACTAAAGGGAGCCAATCATAGTGATATATTATACAAATGTGGATCCTCTGAGCATTGGTTTAAGCATTGTAAACTCAAGTGAAAAACTAGCTGCACAATTCAAGCTGTATTAAGATAAGAGAGAGCAAGAGGCTTATCTCGCAGCTAAATGAGAAGATGGAGATTGCAATGACGTCAATCTCGCAACTGAAGACGTCAAATGTGGCGATGGAAATATGGATGCCCCAGATTTCGATTAGACAATCTTTATTTTCCAAGAAATTATGTAATCGCATTTACCTCAGTAATTATCAATAAAGATAATGGTTATAACTCTTCCACAATTAGGCCCATTCAATTAAATGCGATGTCTAGGCAAGGTTTGATTCGAGAGAAGCAAGTGAGTCTAGCTCCACCAAACTCTTGCATTACCTTACCTAGTCATGGCTAATTGGAGTTACTGAAAGGATTGAGTAACGACCATTAGTCAAGTATTGATCATGATTATTTGGATTAGATTTTCTTTGGTTAAGAAACTTTGATGTAATCATTAGCTTTTGAGATATTAAAGCCAACATGCAGAAAATGAGAATGAATTCTTTTGCATTACCTCTAATGACTGTGGCCATAAATGCATAATAGAGAAATTTATGTGTCTCACTAGTAGTTTATATGTAACCACTATTCGAATGATCAAATCCAACGTCATAAGAGATGACCTTTAGGATTTAGACATATATAGGTTTTGACACGATAGGTTGGGACATCCTAGTCGTGATATGATGATTTGTATGTTGAAGAATTCACACGGACATCCTTTTCTTTAGAGCTAAAAGAAGCATGAATCAAAAATTAATTTGAGGAGAATCTAAACCGCCACCGCGCTACCTAGCACCATTGTCGTCCTTCGCCGGAAGGAAACTGGCACCGCCGTCATCCCCCCACGGCGTGCACATGGTCATGACACCATAAGTGGCATCATGCTCCCCTCCTCCACTTCTGAGGTCAACTGCGACTTCATGGCACAACCAAAATCCTTATTGGTTGCTTCTAAGGCCCATTGCATGATTTGCAAAGTCTGTTCCTTAGAGAAATTAGGACCGAGACCGTCCTATGTAAAGGACGCAAGAGTTCTCATTACGTTCTTACATAGAATCCTAGGGAATTCTGTGGACCAATTCAACCAACTTGCGGACCGTTTAGATATTTTATGGTGTTGGTTGACGCGCAGACATGCTGGTCATATGTCCGTGCTATCATCCATTCGTAATTTAGCTTATGATAAACTCTTGGCCCATATCATATGGCTACTGGCCTACTATCTGGATCATCCCATTCAGTCAATTCAACTTAATAATACTGGAGTGTTTACATCGAAGATTTTCGATAACTATTGCATAAGGTTGATGTTGGGCATCATATTCTAATGTACACACCCAAATGGTCTCGCTAAAGCCACCATTAAATGACTATGATGGTAGCCCAGACATTGTTAATGCGCACCATTAATATTTCCGCTTGTGGTTATGCAATATTGCATGCAGCTTTGCTAATTCGTCTACAACTCACCACCACTCAACCTTTCTTTACGTTATAGCTAGTGACTGGGTGTGAGTCTAACATATTGTACTTATGCATATTATGCCAATTGCGCAACCGCAGCGCATCAAAAAGAGCACGGCCCCGCCGCCATGAATGATGGCATGATGGTGTCACAGGTAATGGGTTTCGCTAGGAAGCATGGGCGACCCATAAGTTTGATGGACCAAGTTTGACACAACTTGATCCATTGATCATTGATACTCAAAATCCGTTTCATGAGAATGTTTTGGATTATGGTCACGTCCAAAAGACATCGTTAGGGGACACCCATTCTTGAGAATATAGAGATCTCTACAAACTACACTAGTGTACATGGGACGTGGGATAGAATCTCCATCATCCTTGATAATGTATTCACGTATTCTATAGCGCGAGAGATTTTAAAACTGATCACATCGAACCTCACTCTGTTGAAGAATGCCAATGTAGAGAAAATTGGCCAAAATAGAAAAATGTGATCTAGGTTAAATTGGATTCACTAACAAAGAGGAACGATTTCGAGCCTAAGATACCAGCACCTCTTAACATAAAACATGTTGACATAAATGGTCTTCATTAGAAAGCGTGATGAGAAAAAAGAGATTGTAGATTTGCCTTATGGCACAAGGCTTCTCACAAACACCTTGGAATCGACTACGAGGAGATATATTCTCCCGGACGTTATTACGTTCCGTTACCTTTTTAGTTTGATAGTTTTCAAATAACTGAATATGCAGCTTATAAATGTGGTTACTACGTATCTTTATGGGGATATAGAATTGAAAATATACATGAAGGTTCCTAATGAACTTCATTTACCCAAATTAAGTGGCTCTAGACCACGGAGAGCATTTGCAATGAGGTTGAAATGCTGACCGAGTGACTACTTGATTGGAAATGGATATCTGAATTATGAACTATGCCCGGTTGCCCGTGCGTTTGCATGATAAGTTTCGAATTTGGAATTGTTGCAGTTTATGTTGATGAACATAATTACCCTTGATGAGTTTAGGGAAACTGCTAAACACCTGAAAGTCGAGTTTGAGATGAAGGACCTTGGGAGAACACGTATTTGTCTCGATTTAGAACTTGGGCACTGTGTCAATAGATGCTTAGGCATTTTTGATACAGTCAAGCCTGTAAGCACTCCCATGGTTTTCCATAGTCTTAACCCTAAGAGGGATCCGTTTCATCCTAGGGATGATGACGAAGACATGTTAGTGGCAAAAGTGCCTTACCTGAGTGCAATAGGTGTACTATTGTAGTTAGCGCAATGCATGACCGAATATCTCATTTGTTGTAAGCTTGTTAGCTAGATATAGTTCTGCGCCAATGTGACACCATTGAATTGGTGTAACGACAATTTTTCGATACTTAAAAGATATGATAGATTTGTGCTTGTTCTATCTCTACAGAGAGAAAAGAATGGAGGACATGATGGAATCGCTGAATCGGATTCCATAGGCCATAGGGCGGTTTCAAAAGGGATGCTAGGTGGTTTTCTGTAAAGGCTACAGAACTATATGCAGCACTCTTGGGTATTTAGACTATTGTCCAAGCAATAGACACAAATCATTCTGGAAATGGATGCTTTGGGAGTAATTAATGATTTGAATGCAACAGATATCGATTGGTCGGTTGAAGGTGCTTTGGTTGAGGAAGTGCAAAATATCTTCCACTTCGTCTCTTAAGTTATACCTTAGGAGATGTAATCAAGCTACCGCATATATACTTTAGCTACAAATGCGCTTTTGTTTCATGCATTTCAAGTTTGGGTTGAGGAGGAGCTATAATGGCTCTCACGTGTACTTTTTTTTTTTTTTTTTTGATATAAAGAGTTCATAGCATTAATATGACCCTGAATCATGGGTTAGAATAATACAAAAGACTACTTTGTATACACATTGACAGTGCAGAGTAGTCTATGCTAGCAGAAACACATCGCCTCGTAGGCAATCTATTCTACCTGACTCCAAACGCCGAGCACGCAATTATGGTATGTTGAAACAAAGTACTTCTACAAAGGCTCTTAGAGGAGCTTCAATGAGCATAGACAAGACAAACCAGATCAAGGTTTGTCACCTAACTAACGACTCAAGAACTAAAAAACCCTAGACCGGGCCGAAGCCCACAAAACCTAAAACCTAGGGGTTTATTGACAAATAAAAAACAAGCAAAACTAATTAAGAGCAGCAGCCCAAAAGCCCAAGAGAGGCTCAGCCCAGACCCAAACCAAAATTTGGCCCAGCCCTGCTTGCTTGCAACATCATCAGACCCAATGACCGCCGCCGCCGTCTCACAAACCGGATCACCACCAGAGCCATATGAACCTCGACACCATCTCCGGAGGGCTGGCTCTCACGTGTACTTATTTATGATATAACTATTTAAATTGCTTATTAATGCAATTCATATTTCTCAAAGGAAAAATTAGGAAATGTATTTCTATATTTGGTGGTCGACACACACAAATCCTTTTCTCTCAGATTTTCTTTTTCCAGAAGGGCGGGAAAATCCAGTTTTCCCTCCCTCTCTCTCTCTCTCTCTCTAATTTTGTGGTGACTCATTCGGGTCAGAAGAGCCGATGTCTCGCGGTGTGAGGGTGCTGAACGTGGCGGAGAAGCCGTCGGTGGCGAAGTCGGTGGCGAACATACTGTCTCGGGGCCAAGGGCTTCGAATGAGAGAAGGCCGATCGCGCTACAACAAAATCTACGAGTTCAACTACTCCATCAATGGCTGCCCTTGCCAGATGCTCTTCACCTCCGTCACCGGCCACCTCATGGAGCTCGAATTCGAAGACCGCTACCGCAAGTGGCACTCCTGCGATCCCGTCCTTCTCTTCCAGGCTCCCGTCCGCAAGTTCGTCCCTGAGGTCCTCTCTCTCTCTCTCTCTCTCTCTCTCTCTCTATTTCTCAGTTTGTGAATTCAATTTTGATGTGTTAGGGCTATTAGTCTTCGGAAACCGAAAGGAGTTGATGTTGTTTGTGGTTTTGATAAGGAATTTCTTCTCTATTTGTCATGATTATGGAAATGCTGATGTCTAGTGAAACAGACTGATCAATTTTGGCTCGAAATCGAGACTTACTAGGGTGCTTTCGATGATTACAGCGGAGGTTTACTGTCAATTGGTCATGATTGTTGAAAGAGGAGATTTATTAGGGTGCTTTTGATCATTAGGGTTAACTTTTATGTGGTTATGACTGTTTGAGAGTAATGTAACAAAGGTAGAGACAAATTCATGAATATCGTAGGGAATCAAAATACTCTTGATTTACTAGTAACATTACCTAATATCAGTTTATTATGCTGTCGGATGAGCTTTGGAGTTATGAGGAAGTTTATTGTTGGATATGACATAGTTTGTTGAACTCCAATTGCCTGTGCAACAATGCCGTGTTTTTACTGACATTGTTACTTTTTTCTCGGGTTTCAAATAATGTAGGACAAGTTGGATATCAAAAGGACATTAGAGGAGGAAGCTAGGATGTGCCAGTGGCTTGTATTATGGCTTGACTGTGATAGAGAAGGAGAGAACATTGCATTTGAAGTCATAGATGTCTGCACATCTGTAAATCGTCATCTTACCATTAAGAGGGCTCGTTTCTCAGCATTGATTGACAGGTCCGTTCTATACACTTTCTTCTTCCTTGAAATTCCAAATTGTCACTTCTCTTGGGATTCAGCTTCTGTAGTATTTACTTATTGTGTTTTCAGGGATATCCATCGTGCAGTGCAAAATCTTGACAATGCAAACAAATACTTTGCTGATGCGGTGGATGCTAGGCAAGTTAGTACCTTTCATCTCCAGACATTTTTTGTGACTTTATGGTCAATTCTCATTTTCTTTACAAGATACATCAAACTATATACACATAGGTACTGAAAAACATGTTAAGCTTTTCCATCTGGTGTTGATTGCTAACTGAAGGACAACCGTCAGTCATATCCTCTTAGTATCATTGTTTTCATCACGCTATGGCCATGTTCTTGTATCTCCAATATATAACATACCTCCTATGAGTTTATGACAGGAAATAGATCTACGGATTGGTGCTTCATTTACCAGGTTTCAGACTATGCTCCTGAGAGATGCGTTTGTTATTGATTCTGCTACGGATG
>BDJD01003112.1:11023-22250 GCA_002564525.1 Rosa multiflora
AAAAAAAAAAAAAAATCAATCCCAAAATGAACCAGAGATTAGAAAATGAAGACTTTGAACTCGGAATTTCATCAGTCTAGTTGCAAAGGAAGTAGTTCAAACCTGACAAGTTGCTTCGCCAATTTCCGAACAACCTCGCCTTGATGTTGCTTGCGTAATTGACTCACTTGCCTCCCAATATCAGTATCCTAAACACCCCGAAACAATCAAAACGAATGAATTTGATTGGAACAACAATTTTCGATGTTTGATCAAAGCAGGCCACTAATTTACCTTGAGGTCTTGGAATGATATATCCATGTCAACTAGGCTTTGAAGCAATTCAACCAGAGAATCCTCAGACTGAAATAAATGAACAAACATGAATACAAAACCAGAACCAAAGAACAAAAAAAAAAAAAAACCAGAAATGAAAATAAGAGAGATTGAATCCACAAACCTGATCAGGATCCTCAAGCTGCTTCTTGATATCAAGAATCTTCTTGGGCTCATCATCGAACAATCCAGCGCAGGGATCCAACTCCTCTTCCTCCTCCTCATCCTCCTCGTCTCTGTTATCCACCGACTGCGGCGTCGCCGGCGAAACTCCTTTGGGCTGCTGGTTCGCGTTCATCCCATCTCCGTCGCAGTTCTGGCACCGCGGCGGCGGCAGCGGCGGGGCACACGTGGCGCCGTAGAGACGCTCCACGATACCGTCTCTCCGGCGCCTTAGCTCGCTGCCCTCATCCACCGCAGCCACCGCGATCGCCGCGTCGATGAACGTGAACACGTCCACCCCTGAGGTGTGCACAATCGTCCTCAAGTCGTCGTAATCCATGGCGGCGCCGGCGCCGGCCCCAAGTGACGTGGTCAAATGACAATCCTAAGCAACACCCCAAAATGGGTTTTGTTGGATTTTCAGATCTGACAAAACCCAGAGTCAAGAGAGGAAGAAGGGATCAGATTGTGCTGAAATGGGATTTCTCCGGATTCGTTCTTCTGCGTTTCACAACCCAATTGAATTACACACGCGTTGAATTCGTGGGCAATTGGACAAGTGAAGGTATATTCCAAATTCCAAATTCCAAATTCCAAAAAAACCAAAGTTGGGTTTGTTGGGTGGTATTCTTTTTCCTCGTCTATTGTTTAAAGCTTTGTGCTTTTGGGTATTTCAGGAAATAGTTTTAGGTGGGTTGTACTGGAATGAGTCTATGAGCTAAGAGCAGCACATTGGTTTTGGGGGAACGAAGAAAGTTGGGACCTTTTTGGGCTGTCTGGGGAAGAAGCAGAAGGTCTTTGTTTGTTGTGGTTTAATGGTTTTGGAGATCAACGGACAGAAACAGAGGGCATTGAAAATTTCGTTTCATTCAATCATAATGGAATTTGGAAATTGGAATGCAACCCTTTTTGGTCATTTGGGGTTTTACATTTTTATATTTTGTAGGGCGGGGTTTGCTTCCATAATTGGTGGGAATTTTGTGTGCGCTTTGCCACTGTGGGTTGAAAGGAATGGTCGTATATATCCATTCCAGCTCGGATTTGCTTTAGTCCGATAAATCCATGACCGACTGTCAAAAGATTGGATTTTTGGAAGGCAGTGAGATCGTCCCCCATTATCTCATTTGTCCACCAGATTTGATTCTTAATATTATTCCATCAACATGTTCAATGAATATCTCCCTTAAAAAAATGACTTCTACCAAAATTAGTTACGAGCATCAATCGATTGTCTAGTTACATTAACAAAGTTCTTAATTGAAAATGAGAAATTATATCACTACAAAAATTGATAAAAACTATCTTCGTCCGAAATAAACGAATTATCAATTTGTAAGAAAAAACAAGATTAATAAAATTTCTAGCAGAAAACTTGGGTTAGTCTCAAATCAAAATAGGAGGACTCTCAATTTTGCTGCCAGATAAACTTAGGACCCTCAACTACTAATTTAACCAAAAAGGAAGGGTTTTCGAAGAATAAATATCCCCAAACTATCTTGCCTTCTCCCCAAATCCATAGTTGATAACTCTATGCCAAAACACGAGATTATCCAAAATCATAATTTGAATCCAAATCCACTGAAGTTGTTGGATTTTGTAACCCATTCCAGCACAACCAGACTTCCAACACAATAGCAATATCCATCTCGACAACTGGTAATTTCTAACAATATCAGGTTGAATTTGACACATATATGGCCCACCAGAATGATACGATCTAAATTGAAAAATGCCATCGCACAAGAGACAGGCGAAGATGATTGGCACATGTAGGAACCCACTGTTGATTAAGGTGAGACACTTGCGTTGAAGATGCGTGGTCTCAGGCGACTTGAGGACAATATGTTGTAATAATCCCCAAATTGTAAACCACACCCTCCTACATTTTTATGATAATTTTTTATTGATGATGTATACTCTGTTTCCAAAATTGCCCTCGTCTCTCTCTCTCTCTGATCTGAGTGTTGTGGCGCTTGTTAAGGATGGCGTCGACAAGGACGAGCTCGTTGGCGAGGTCCTAGGTGAGGATGGTCTGAGCGATGGTCGTGCCAATGTATTCGGCACCGATATTGGAGATCCTGGTATGTCGGTTGGAGGAAGAGGGAGGAGCGGCGCCTTGGATGAGCATGCACCACACACACACACGATTTATCATTGCTTTTAATTATCTTCATTCCTTTAATTCCATCAAACCGAGTTGGCAACTATGAACTTTCAATTTGGAGTCTTGGAGGAGTTTGGTGTTATTTTGTCCCTTATGCAGATTGCAAATGCAATCTCTCTCTCTCTCTCTCTCACACATATAGAATAGCTTGATTTAAATCTGGTAATGATTGTTCAATAAAAAAGAAAAAAAGAATCTGGTATTGAAGAAGACTGCTATACACTACCCTTACATTCCTTATTAATCACCAGTTTATTCATTAGCTCCAGCAACGCACCCGATTTGAACCAAATTACCCAAATCCACCAGTTTATTCATCTTAGAGGTGCCCATGAGACTGTTGTGGGTGGTTGATTTGGTTGGTCAGATCAGCATCTTAGGTATGGTGGGTTGAAAAATTTGTCACTTCTAATCGAAAGAAGAAATAAGCTTCCTTTGGAAGAGAAGAAATTGATTGGCATTGGAGAAACTCAAACCAGAAGAAAGACAGGAAAAACTAGAGAGAGAGAGAGAGAGAAAGAGACCAACGAGGGTATTTCTAGAACATAGGAATCTCACTAATTATAAATATATTATAAAAATGAAGGGGAGTGTGGTTTACACTTTGGGGAGTGCAAATTTCACTCCCCTAATTTTTTTTAAGGAAAAATGCACTAACAGTGTTTGGAGACTCTGAGGACTGTCAAAATGATACCTGGACTTTCAAATGTATCAATGTGATACCTGGACTTCTATTTTGTTGTCAATGTTGTACCCACATCAAGTTTCCGTCACGACTTCGTTGAATTTACCACATGTGAGACACGTGAGGTACAAAATGAAGATAAAAAGACTGATTTGCCCATATAACTGACATTTTAAATATATTTTTTTGGTAAAAATATTTTAAATATTTTTAATAAAAAGGAAGTTTTTTAATTTATTTTTTTTCACCCTTCCACCTCTCGTCTTCTTCCTCTCCCCTCGATCAACCACTCTCTAAAAAGAATGACTTCTCTCGCCGATTCCTCCCGCAACAACACCTCAGTACTCCTCGATTTCAGGCACACGACGCCGACGCAGTTGACCTCGACGAAAGGATAGGTGGCGCACTCCATTGCTGATTTCAGATCTTCGACAAACGAAGCTTCGAGAAGACTCTGTCCTTCATTTTGGAGGACAAAATTGAAATTGGGATTGGGATTTGGATATGGATTGGGGTACTCAAAGCGGGATTGCGGCTCTGACTACCGCTCGGGGTTCTAATCATAGTCGCTGGATTGGGCTAAAGCAGCATGTTGGGTGACAGCGGGATTGAGGTCGGATTTCGAATGGAGTTCGAATTTGGGGCCGAGTGATAGTTCTTGTTCACGAACCTTGGTTTGGATCATATTGTCCGGATCTGAATTTAGGTGGGTGAGAGTGATTCAAGAGGCCTCCTGCTGGTCTCTCTCCCCTCTATTCTTCCTCAGCCACGTTCTGCACATAGAGACGGGCACCAAAATCACCCTCTTGATTGATGGTTCAATTTGAGATTTGTTTGGCTCCAAAACTAGTATGGGCGCAAACTATCTCTTTTGAGGGTGTGCGCAGGCGTGCCAGCACCATGGGGTGCAGTCGTTAGTGAATCCCTTGACCTGACTTCTTGATCAAACGCTGCTGACGAGGAGAGCACCAACCTCGTCACCAAGTTCTTCTCTATGCCTTTCAGAAAAGGACTTATTGCCTTACGGATAAGGGCTTTGGTTGTGATCTCTTCGCGACACCGAATCGATACTCAATGTTGGAGGTTGAGAAGAGCAATCACTGGGAAGTTTGGAGAAAGCAGGGTTTTGCTAAAGCGTGACTTTAGCATCGCTGGGTTGCGAGGGCGTTATCCTTGCTTCGTTGGTTTGCAACTAGGCTGTAGGTAGGTTTGCTCCGGAGAAGCTTTGATAATCTGTATGATTAGTTGATTGAAGAGTTGTCCATAATTCGTCCTTGAAACCTGGTATTTATACCTAGGGCTTCAACTGTTCATTTCCATAGAAGGATTATTGATTTGAAGTTTCCTATTTGATCTTCACTACTTGATTCCAATAAGGGCTCGTTTTCCTTATGGATCACAGAATGGGTGAAGCTATAACCCAAACCCAAGTAGGCTTATTTTTGGGTCACAGGTATCTGCCCGCTGTGCTTATTTTTGGGCCGCAGTCTCTTAAACCCAGAAAACTCCTTGTTCCATACACCTCCTTACAGAAACCCAGGAATGGCTCCCCCAAAGAAGATGATCATTGATCAGGAAGAGGAACTTAACGAGAAAGCCGTCCATACTTGGGGAACCAGCGTAGGTGCCCGCTGTTTCATCCACACCATCGTCCAAAGACTTTTGCTTCTCAGATTCCCAAACCAACATGCCAGACTGGGCCCATCACCACGAGATTCCATCCCGGACGACGAGCTCGCCCTCTACGGCCTGCCCATCCGACGACCCATTTCGGTTCTCAGAAGAACACCTGGAGATTTCACTAGTTGGGGTGCGCATCTGCATAGAGACAAAATAGGGCATTGGCCTGCCACCATCAACGAGGCGGAGCTTTCATGGTATCTCGAAGCATGAGCGAGAGATATGGCCCCCTGGGACGCGGCAGGTATTACTCAGACTATTGATCTCTGCTTTTGCCTTCCGCGCCGTTGCAATCGTTCACCGCTGGCTGCCTTTCTTTGTTTCTGGAACACCGCCACCAACACTTTCGATTTTCGATTCGGCCAAATGAGCATCACTCTGCTAGACATCCTCATGATTACTGGGTTACCCATTAACAGCGAGCCCTACGTACATGGCCAATTTGACTCTGTCACATTCACCTTGACAATGGCTCAAACCGGCCGCAGCTCTCATAGCTGTTCCTACCCACGGTGGTTGTCCCATTACCGCAAAGAACACAATGCGACCGAAGGAATCGCCTTCCTGGAGTACTAGCTGTGCAAGTTCATCTTCTGCACCCTCACCAATAAGCCCACTAGACCCTGGACTTCTCTAGCGACGGCCCTCTGCAACGACCACCGCGTAGCGCTCGGACAACCAGTTTTGGGCGCCCTCTATCTCACTCTATACCAAGCCACCATGCATCCTTTCGAAACTAACATCTCAGGCCCCTTTTGGATCCTTGATTTCTGGATTCAAATTTACTTTCCATTTTTCCGCCGCGACGACATTCCGCCGCTACCACCAACTGATGCTCTTCTTGGCTGATGGCTCTGCCGCAAGGCAATGTACACATCCCCGCCCTATTCAGAGTGTTTTACATATTTGTAGCTCCTGCACGAAATGTCGCACCTCGACTTAGTGATCAATAGGAGATTCCCGACTCTACTTGAACATAGGTTCCTTCCAGGATATGTTAATTACAGTGATCGTGCACGCTTGGCTTTTCGCCACACGATCTCCTGCTCAGACATTAGGCTCGCCGCAAAAGAACTCAGTTATGAGCTTTACGCGCCCAATCACTTTGCTCGCCAACTCGGGCTGATTCAGTTAGTGCCATTCCCCCTTTTTGACGCCTGGAACTACAACACCTCCTAGCGCAGAATTGGTCCCCCAACTGGGCCTCCGCCAGCCCAAAGCATGCTTGCATTGGTCGATCTTCCTCAATGGGCCAACGAACTCACTCCTGTTGATGGTACCTCTGAAGATTATGATCAATGGTGGAAAGAAGTCTCTGTCAATTGCTGGACACAAAGGGATGATGAACTTTTCGCAACCATCTTCCAAGACCTGCGGTATCCCTATGATGCTGACACCAAACTGCTTGCTCGCTTCCCTGAAGATGAGGCGTGATCTCTACTACCAGAGCCAGCTCCGCGACCCGTGAGTCCTGCTCAAGCCGACATTGTTATCCGCGAGCCCCCACAAGAGGTAACTTGCCCTTTGAATGTTTTCATTTTCTTCCTTCGCTTTTAACTCCACTCATTTCCCCTTACTCAAATTTTAATGCAGCAGGGACGTGTTCGGCCTTCCGGCAGCCGCACAGTGGATGCTCCTCCAGCCACTAGTCAAGCTGCTAAACAAAAAGTTGTAGCCACAGAGCCTGAAGTCGAAGACTCTTCTTCCGATGATGACGACCCACAAACCGTAAGGACTTCCTCTTAGAATCTGATATTGCGACATTTTCTCCACAATCTAACTTAACTCTCTCGTGATCCTGATAGCTTGCCTCCTCTTTGGCCTCAAACGCAGTCGCTCTGACCTCCAGACCGACCCATGGGAAGAAGATGAACCACTCGCATCTTGACTGGTACTTCATACTTAACGCGAGCACTAAAATTTTCATTCAATCGTTATGTATGAGTCTATAACGCTCCTCACTTGCAGGTTCGTCATAGGCCCTTAAGGCCAACTGGTGAAGGGTCATCCACTGCTGGCGGCGAAACACCCCCTTCTCAAGCTCAAATGCGGCCTGATTCTACCAACTTCCACCTCCTATCAACACCGCGAGTGACCCGCAGCTACCCCTATTGCCGGTGCAGATTCTGGATGACAGCTCGCCTGAGGCTGAAGAAAGAAAGCCACTAACAGAAACCTCTCGCGAGCAGCCAACTACAACCCACATCCTGGAGCAGCTAACACCTATTTCAGCCAACCCTCTCGACGTTGCCCAAGAACAAATGGCAACCGATGCTCCCCACGAGTCACCTGTTGAAGATGTATGTTTCCTTGTAAATATTTCCACTCTGACTCCCACCTTATCCTTCTTACTTTCCACTACTACAAAAAGTGCATCACACAACGGTGGAAATCTGTTGTGTGATTTGGACCATGTCTGTCGTCTATCTCGGTGTTGTGTGATGAGCACACTCCAACAACGGTGAAACACCGTTGTGTGTATACCATAGACACAACGCATAAATTAAAACCGTTGCACCGATTCCGCGCATGCCAATGCCAGAAATTGGATGCGGCGTATTCAATTGTTGTTTCGATGGTAATCAGACAACAGAAGTAAGTACATGCTGTTGTTGGTTAACTTTTCACACAACAGAAGTAATACCATACTGTTGTTGGTTAACTTATCATACAACAGAAAAATATGACGCTGTTGTTGGTTGTTCTTTCACACAACAGATATCATAAAGTAACTGTTGTATGTGTGAGGCTCAGTGTTGAATTCTTCACAAGTCATACAACATATTGTTTTTATACCGTTATGTGATTTAACATGAGACAACTGACATCTATTGTTTCTGTTGTGTGAGTACTGATGAGACAACAAAATTTTATAGAGACCGTTGTGTGATTTTAGTGGTTTATTGTGTGATTGACGACAAATGTGTATTCATACAACGTTCGTTTAGTATCGATATTCTACCTAGAATATTTGCATAAATATAATGCTCAATATATATTACATAATGAAGTATTCTATAATTCAAGCGTCAAGTGTACCAAAAGAGCTAGCATTTGTCAATCATCTATATATACATTCATGTATCCAAAAGAGCTAGCATTTGCACAAATATAATGCTCTATATACTTCTGATGACCTTGAAGCTTTTGCTAGGTCCAGGATCTGGTCCAGGACCTGCAGATCATGATAGAAGCTTGCAATTCTCTGAACAACATTATCTTCAACATAACCTCAAATGTCTCACTCACAATTGGCCTGCACCATGATCAGATCATTGTTAGAAAACCAAATATGCAAAGAAAAACACCAGATCTTTAAGACCACCGGAATAAGTATTTTGCATCCATTTAATCTGAATAACCAACAAGATCAACAAGAACTCTAAGTACCTTCCTAAGTTGATCAAATCCATCTAACTGGTTAAGCAACTCCATGAGTGTTCACTTGATTTCACGGTCTGCACTGGTCCCTTAACTAAAACGCTGTCCACCAATAGCATCGATCTCATCCATAAAAATACAGGGTTAGACATGAAGTCAACAACTAAGGTATGCTTTTTAACAGTAATATACAAAGAAAATGCTGAACAAATTTCAAGCACAACGTCTACATCAGGCACTTGTGCGTATTCAAGCAATAACAAATGCAAACTCTACAGTATTCATGAGACAGTTGTGAAAGACTATATATTCATGGTTAAGTATCAAAGCATCACCAAAGAAGCAGTCAACTGGATAATCATATACCTTGGGATAGGTTGATATGCATTTCTGCACTGAGGAGCAGATTCCACATTTAGACCTATTAGAAGGAATACTAGTAGCATGCAGAAGATTATACTCGAGCCAACTAACTGTTTAAGCTTCAGTAAGTTATAGGATATTACCCCACTGTCAATTTGAAACCATATACTTATATACGAGCAAGACTTCAAAGCTACAATGTTAGCTTCCAAAGAGTCATTTTAATAAATCATCACTTGCATTTTGAAACCGTATGGAAGCAAGAGCTTCAAGCTACCAAATAAGCTTCGTAGAGTCATTCTGATGAACAATCAACTTGAGGCAGCATGGCAACACAACTATAATACATCATTACATCTTTTCATAAACCTTAACCTCTTCATTCTCGAAAGGCATGAAAAAGGGTATTAGATTGGGCAATTTTCAAGATGGAAATTGTTCTTTCTGATATCCGGAATTCATGTCATATTATGGAAACAGTGAACACCAGAAACTTAAGTTTCGTACTCAAAAGATCTACTACATTAAACCCTTGCATGTAACATGACCAAACTAGGTACAAATGGCTGTCCTAGACAGAAAGGAAAAGAACTCACCCTCTCCAATTCCTTAACTCCTTCAGGATATTCTTGCTTCTGCAGTAGTGCAAGCCCCAGCATATAGTGGCCCTGTCATGCAACCAATTGCCAATAAAGTGATAAACTATGATGATCCAGTATGAAACAGAAAATGAAAATGTTTCTAAACCAGTTGAAGACATTTCAAGACGTAAGACAAAAATACATAGAACATGTAACATAACGTAATTAAGCAATTTTCGGACTACCCCATGCTTGTTTTAATAGGTAGACAGTGAACTACAAGTTTGCTTCCAAGCAAGAAAAAGATGGCAGGAAAACCTGCTTCTAATAACTAATAAGTAAACTTCCAACCACAGAAGTCAGGAGCACCAAAGCATAAAAAAAGAAACCGAAGTTTTTAAGCTATCTTCTAGTTGGAGAATTAAGCATCCGATCAGACATAACTCTTTATTAACACCACATCTAAGCATAAAAAACAAATGTGGAATCTAATAGGAATAAACTTAGAAACAAAATCACCTCAAAGCACACTAAACCGACAAGAGTAGGAAAAATGAGCAAAAGTATAAGGAATAAACTTAGAAACAAATAGAAAACAGAGAATCATACCTTTTAAGAGAGGAGCTGGAAAAAGAAGCGAGCCTAAACAAAAAGAAAGTACACATATCAGCAAAGCAAAACAGTAAGAAAAACAAGAAAGAAAGCAATTTGGAATAGACAAAGCTGAGGAAGGTATAGAAAACTGGAACTTTCAGCTACAGAAAATAGAACCAGACATTTGACACAAATAACTAAATAAGAAGAGTGTATATATACCATGCAATATAAGTGATAATGTTACTTGCTGTTCCTGCAGGAAGTCAACAAACCAAAAAAATTAATGGATTGCCAAATTAATGGGTAACTAAAAGGGTCCGAACAGACGAAACAAAACCGACATTCTCTACTCCACGAGTTAACATTGCCAAGTTCTAGCAAAGATTTCAATTTTTCAAGAGTGAAAAACAGAGTGATAAGTAACAAATGGATCATGTATGCATTAAACAAAATGTAGATAACCAAAATTCAAGTAATGACTGACCGAGTCCTGAAGAAAGAAGCCACTGAACAACTCCTTGGGCATAGCCACCGACCTCTACAACACTCTCTTATAAGATATATTATCAAAACCACCGACCTCTACCTCTAATTAAAAGCTAAAAAAGTAAAACAATAACAGCAAAACCATTTCAGAATCCCAGATTTTGCATCGCTTCCAAATCATCGTCAGTGAGCCTATTGATCTCATATGCATCACACAATTCAAATCATGCGTATATATACATCTGTATGTACACACACACATAGAGCTATCACACGATCCACACTTCTTCACAAGTTAAGAATGGAATTATAGTGCTATATATTACACACTGCAGGGTTTCAAACCTTTGGTTAAGTTCTATGCTGGCATAAATATCATAACAAGAGAGTAAAGCAAGCACCAATGAGCGAAAATGCCATTAATTCGACAAGTCCTCGGTCCAATGTTCATCCACTAATAATCTAAACAGTCTAATCAAACTCTACACATCTCAAAACCAATACTGGAACAAAAAGAATGCATCTTTATACCTGTCCCCTGCCGACGGCGCAAACCTCTTGAGTAGTACAAATGGAGCCAGACCCCATCCCAACCCTCAACCCATCAACACCAGCCTGAATCAAATTCTGTGCCTGACTCACAGTCACCACATTCCCACCAACCACATCCAAATCTGAGTACATTTTCTTGATGTACTTGATCATCTCAATCTGATAAATGGAGTTCCCTGTGAGCTATCCAAAACCACCACATCAATCCCAGCCTTCACCAACTCCTCCAATCTCTCCTTATCCGACTCCCTCGTCCCTATC
>BDJD01003112.1:22335-40613 GCA_002564525.1 Rosa multiflora
CTGGAAGAGCTTGAGGGGGGGGGGTTTCGTGGGCATTGAACCTAGCTTGAGAGGGGGGTTCCAGCTTGAAGATCCGGCTGTACGATCTAGATCTGACGCTATTCATGGGCATGAACCTAGCTAGTGCGATTGGCCTCGTTAAAGCGTGTAGCCTTCATACCTACCAAAGCTGTTGATGCCGTGCTCGACACAGAGCACCTCCCAGAACTTGGCTCCAATATGGGTGCCGCCTTGGATGTGGAGAATCCCACTCATCTTGAAATTTAAAAATCGGAGATCAAATAAAAGATGGGTTAGGTTTTGTGACTTAGAGAATCGCAGAGAGCATGGAGTGAAATGAGAGAGAGAAGGGGCAAAGCGAGAGAGGTGTTAGGGTTTGATTTCTAAGGTTTGATTTCGAGCTTATGGGTTATTGGTTGGGAGTAAATGGGGGTGTTTTGGAAGGAGTAAGAGTGGTTGTCGAGTTTGGTGGGAGTAAAGGTTTTGATGGGAGACTACAATTTTTTTTGAGTTTTTCCAACAACAGATAAGTAGTGGACCGTTGTGTGAGTGTATGATGACAAAGCAAGCTAGGAGGGAAAAATTGCCGCTTGTGCCTGTACATAAGTTTCATAAAATTGAAACTTTGCCGCGCTGTGCAACTTGCTTTCGTGCTCAGACAACAGAACTATGACAATCTGTTGTACAAATTTATGTATCTTGCATTAGGTGTACCTAGTAGGATTTCTCTAAGTTCATACAACACTTCGTTACACAACAGATAACAAAAAACTGTTGTGTGGATAGTTCAAATTTCATTTTAGGGAGCTTGTTCTGGCAGGAAACTATGTTCTTATTTCCCTCCATTTTGGGTCTCCCATTACACAACAGAATTGTCTTAAATCAGTTGTGCAATACCTTCCAAAAAAAAAAGTTTTCAATTTACTTACATTCACACAACAGAAACATAATTATACCGTTGTATGATAGAGTTCGTGTTAACACACAACAGCAGATTTTTGTTCTGTTGTGTGATGAGTGTTGTGTGTTTCAATTTTTGTAGTAGTGTTCTAACACCTCTTACCAGGATCAGAATGTCGCTCCTAATGAGGAAGTGGCAGTAGCTGCCGAGGAAATTGCTATCGAGAACCCTGCTGAGCCGGATAGTGGAAACCCGACTAATAGGAACCTGCCCCCCAAGTGCTTGAAGCAGAGGCAGAGGTACCTCACGAACTGGTGCTGGAGGCAGTTCCTGTCGCAGAGCCTCTTGAGGCTCCTGTCGCTGTGGATCCCAACCTACCACTTGTGCCTCCTTCAAGACTAGAGAGGTTGGCCCGCGTGCTTGAAGTAGTCCCACCTGGGGTTGTAGATGACGTTAGAGGAGGCCTCTGTAGCCTCTTGGGCCCTGACATTCCGACCCCCAGCCCGCCGACGAAAGTCTTGGAGTACCTGAGGGTACTTCTCCACGAGGGAGCCATCATTGAAGCTCCAGTTGGGCCCTGATATTGACCAGTTGCTGCGGGATCTTCCCCAATGACTTAATGAGAAGGCGGCCACGACCGCGCAGGCCAGGCAGACCCAAGCACACTATCAGGCCCTGATTCATCAGATGGAAAATTCACGCGACTCTTTAAGTGATTAGGTCAATTTGGTTAGGGAATTGACGCTCGCGAGGAACCACATCCGGTCCCAGATTCAGGATCTTCAGGCCTAATTGACTACTGTGATGGCCAGACTTGCCCTTGAGGAACCTCAACTGGAACAACTCCTAGCCACTTTTGAGTCACTTTCACAGGAAGTGGCCCAAGCCCATGTGGCAGCCCAACAGGCCGCCCAAGCCGCTGCTAATGAGAGTTTTCACCTGGACGAACATTTTCTCCGCCTAACTTATGCAGGCCGAAAACTTTAGGCCTCTAGTATTAGGCCCATTATTTTTGTATGAACAATATTAATATTATCTATTTAGCCCACTTTGCTAGCCCAAATTTATGTTTTATCTTCTTAGATAACAAAGTGATATCAATTTTGCCTTAACTGTTTAAAGCAGTTTTCAAAGGGATAAACTCGAAAAAGGGCAATTACCTCCTTGGAGACTGCTTTGTTGTCCACGCGTATTCAGTTTTGTTCATTTCCGAGATCAGAGCATTGAATTCCCTTGATGACCCTATTGATGGCGTTGAATCTACTTCAACTGCCAAGACCAAAAGGCTAAGGCCACTTAAGTTGGCCCATATAAATACCTATATCGTAGGAGTGCAAATACACGCAACCATGATTCCTCCAGAAATTGTCTTGCAATTCCTACTTCTCTTTCTCATATTCTTGAAATCATCTTCTCTTCTCGCTTTTAGCCTTTATATCTTAGGCTTTATGGCTTAATCTCATTTCCTGGGTAGGCCTTATGGCCTAATCTCAGGTCTAGCTGCATGTCTTTAGCCCCAGAAAGTCTGGACAGGATTCACCGGTTCTAGTTAGGCTGAAGAACACGCAGCGCTCCTAACGCGGGGTACCACATTCTGGGGAGTCTCTATCTTTAGGTTTTCTCGCGTGGAGCAAAAAGAAGAAGAGTGGAAGGCCACTTGAGGCCTTACGCTCTTCTTCAGGGCCCTACTTGGGTTTGAAGGACATACTTCTGTTTTTCCCCTTGAGGGAGTTGAGGCAGCTGGGCCGCACGTTGCTCTGATGACCATGTCTATCCCGGAGATGGAAGGGTTGCGATGGATTATTTCCTTCCCTCCTCTTCCATTACCAATGGTAGCAGCGGCGACTCAGATCAGAGGAGGGTGAAGAGAGAAAGAGGAAGAGCGATCATTTCACTGACCCCTTCGGAGACAAAGACTCAGAAATCCAAAAATTTTCAAATGATCTGAAACCCTTATGATTTTCAGCCACTGTTGGCTTTGTAATTTGTATATGTGTTTGTATTGATTCTGGCCGCAAAGCACTTTATGAATCCAAGCATTTCTTCCTCTATTTTCATTATCTGTCTACATAATATGGCCTATGGTATAGGCCCTGTTACATGCTTCTAACACTTATTGTCAAAAGAAAAATGTAAAAAGTAAAAATTCAACGAAGAAAATTACAACGAAGAAAAGGGATACATAAGGCCGCTACAACAATCCTTAATGCATAGAGTGTTGCCCCTAGTCTTAGTAGGTGAAGCGAAGACAGGAGAATGAGGCCACAGGAAAGGCCGAAATGGAAGGGATGACACAAACCAAGTAAGACTATGGTTGCCCATCTTGCCCCTCTGAAACAGGCGAAGTTGGTGGATCTTCAAATTCCCAAACACTGGGGTAATACTTCTTCAAGAACCTACCATTGATGGGGTTGCGGTGGAGGTTGCCATCCAAATCTTTCAGGTGAAACGCCCCGCACTCCAAAATTCTGTGAACAACAAAGGGTCCTTCCCAACGCGGAGTCCACTTACCGCGGCCAGTCAACTTCTCACCCGATGGAAAAATCACCTTCCAAACTAGTTCACCCTCTTTGTAACTGCGGCCATGCTTCCGCTTATCGTAGGCAAGAGCGATGCGTTGCTTTTCCATCACTAAGCTGTCCAAAGCCTCTAAGCGCTTATCGCTAAGGTCTTCATGCTCCTGCCACATAGCGTGGACATAATCTTCCCCGATCAAGTGATGCTGATCTTGGACGCGAAACTTACCATTAGTAGGGGATGAAGACTTTCCCACCCCAAACTGCAGGCCTTTGGTAGGGGAGGCCCCCATACCAAAACTGAATGTGGAAGCATCCACCTTGCGCTTCCGATGACTCAACGAATCCCGGCTCATAAGAGCCGATAACACACCACCCATAGAAGCTCCAGGTGAGTCTTTGAGCCCTGGATCAACACCAGATCCCAATCTCCCTTTTTTCAATAAGGAAGTGACTTCTCCACCTCCACCCCTTTTGCCAAGCATCGACCCAACCATGGTCTGCACCTCATCAACACTCTCTTTCGAAACCCGAGGCAGAGAGTCCACCTTACCTTCTAACAATAATGGACCATCCCCAGAATGGTCACCCACCCGCTTGGGTTCCGATAAAGCAGCAAAACCCAATGGCACTCTTACCTCACTAGGATGGGTAACAACCTCCACCACCATCGATGAACCTCCCTGCAAAACAACACTCTGATGTCCACCCCCAAATGAGGTTGCAGCTACACCCGTACCCCATTCCTCCATCAGAGGGCCACCACAACCCCCCACACCATGCTCAAAGAAGCCACACACGAAACACAAACGCCTCACATTCAAATACTCAAGGTCAATCTCTTTTGCACAAAAATCAGAAAAGAGTACCTGAAATGCATTGGAAGGGGTTGATCAAGATTTGCCACCACCAACACCTTCACCTCCTTATGACGCTTCACCCTCCTTTCATCTACATGAACAACCTGACCCAAACACCCAGCAACCTTTCGAGCCCAATTCGGTGTGGTATAGGCCGGCGGCATCCCTCTGATTTGAACCCAGATCAGCAGTCTATTCAGAGGCACATCCATGATCTCACCCACCCTATCATAATCCCTTAAAACCAGAGTAGCCGAACAGTAGCACCATGGAGATTTAGCCAAAACTCGCTGCTTATCCGTCGGGTTAACAAATCGGAAGAGAAATCGATCATTTGGGCATTCACGGATCACCAAACTATGTTCAGCCACGGGCCAAATCTGGCTAATTTGAGCCATGAATCGGTGCGCTGCCGCTTTCGTCGGCTCCACCGACACCAAATGACCCACCAAAAAATGGTAGGATAGATTTGTCAATTCCACCTCTGGATCGTCACGATGGAAGTCATCTCCCCCAATAGCTAGGGCCGCTGCAAGCTTCGAAGTCACATCCTCGACACCAGCCATTTCGATTAAGGGAGAAGGAAGGAAGGAACGTATTTGTCACGCCCCGAATTTTGAATAAAGAAATTCAAATCCGAAATGCGAAAACTTAACCAAATGCCCAAAATATTTAGAAACTTTTTCAAATAAGTCTGAGCAACAACAAATGTTAATAAAGACTCGATCACTTAAGTCAAATATCACATCAACAAGTGTATACAAAACTCGAGAGAACTGATATACAAATGTACATGCTCGCTAGGAGCATACCAAAAACAGCAGTACACTAACAAAAATAGGTTATGAACCTAACACTGCTGCACTCCACGCCCTCGTACTCAGCCCTGGTGGTCCTCACCTGCAGGAATAACCGCTACACCATAGAATAGTGCACCGGGATTGCAAACAACAAACCCGGTAAGCTTTTTAAGCTCGTATGAGTAAACTAAATTAAAATGACTCACATCATTCATGCTTATAATTTCTCAATTCGTGAGATAAATTAAAGCAACAACAATTGACTCCACAAAACACAACCAAACATACAATCACACAATTCAAATCATAGCAATTCCTGCGTAAAGTTTAGTTCAGGAAATTACATTAAAACAAACAATAATTCAAAAGGCAGTAATCCCTGCATATAACTTAGTTCAGGATATTACATTAAAACAAACAATATCACCTCCACAATTCATTCGAAACCAAGTCCCACATGGACGACAAAAGAAAGGACACCAACACTCTCTTTTAAACAAATATACCCAATGGCACACAATAACTTAAAGTTATTCCCCAAGAAGTATGTTGTACTCAAGGGCACACAATAACTCAAAATTATTCCCCAAGAAGTACATTGTACTCAATGGCACACAATAACTCAAAGTTATTCCCCAAGAAGTACATTGGTAGACAGACTAGAGCTCTAACTGAATCGCAACCTATCACCTTGTGACTCAACACCTCACTGAACTCAACTACTCATTCAACACAATAAGCAACAGTTCAAAATGATATTCTGAATAAATCACAATTCACTCATATCACAATGTCACGCCATCCAATATATAGATTCCACGTAAATATATATATATATACGTAGTCATTCACGCAGAAATGACTACTAATACCAACTATAGTTTTATAAATTATACTTCTCGAAAATCATTTTATATCAAAACATTGTTTTAACTTACCCATGAACCGTTGTCGATCAAGTTCATATATTTAAAAACAATAATTTATTTTGATAAATATGATTTTGCATGCTAACAATTAAATCTACTAAATTAAACATAACTAATTTATCAACCGAAACACCGTGAGATTTACTCACCTCAAATCTAGCTGCGTCTTCAATACAGCCCAAAATCACAATCACAACCGTCCGCCCAAACAAAACTATCAATCACCTAATCAAAATACGATCCTAACTTAGCAATTGATTCATAACACACTTAAACGATGATCCAACGGTCAGATTCTCACAGATCGCCCTTGAGATCATCGTATCAAAATTATACAAAGATCCAACGGTGGGATCCTCGCGGATTGCAAACTGAAGAGAACGCATAAAACCGAAACCTTAGCATGCATCAACCTTTTTCCAAAATAACCTTATAATATATCAAAATGATCGTATGGATGCGCAGATCAAAATGAAGAGATGAGCCACTTTCATACCTGGAGCTAAGTGAGATTCAGTCTAGATCGTCCTAGATCAAGCTTGGAAGTTAGATTAATCTCGTGCGTCTGATCTGATCAGATTTGAATCAGGGACGTCGAAAACTTCAAACCTTGATCTACCGCTCTATACTCAAAATCGTGATGCAAGGAGGATATGAGGATGATCAGGAGGAAGAGGAAATCACGAAAATGGAAAGGATCGGCCCAACCGCTGTCGGAATCGGAAAGTTCCGACTGGGTCGGAAAACGCTGCTCCGATCCGCCGCTTATGGTGGTTTTCGTCGCCGTCGAGCACCAGTGGGAAGACGAGGAGGTAGCGGGGAAGAAGTCTGCCTTGGTGGCTTGGTCGGAGGACGCCGAAGCTGGGAGAAAAAGCCGGGTCGGATCAAGCTATTTTTGGCGGGTCTGAGGAGAGAACGGAGAGAAATTGAGGGGAGGAAAATATAATTTCCGAAACTTTTGAGATTTATGAAAATATCTCAGATTTTTCCATATTTATAGAAAAATCCCAAAACTTCAATCCCCCATGACTTCTTCATACGAACTCTGATTTTCGCGTTCCGCATATTCACGAACTCGTATCGACGCGCTCTACGACTTTCATGAAGGAAGTTTTCAGAGAAACCCAACGTATAAAAAGTCAACCTTTGCGCCCCCCCTAAATGACGCTTCCCGAATAATTATTCGCTCGAAACACTTCCGCTCCATCCACGAGCCCCGAAATCGTCCAATAATCACTAAATTAAGTTCCGGACAATAAATACGAATTTCCAGGGCTTCACAGTATTAGAGAACAATGGCAAAAAGTGAATCGAATCAGGCCTGACGGCTACAGCAAAACAATGAGAAGAGAAGAGTTCTCTCTTGGACGAAAAAAAAAGTAAAAGTATTTAGTCTCTTGGGTTCAATAAAATACAAGGCGCTACATTTTCATCATTCATGAACTCAAAACCCACCTTCTCAAAAGTTTAATAGGTTGAGAGTGATCCATGTATAAGAAATCTAGGCTATCTATTCATGCAACTGCTTGCATTTTGTCAAATCTAATGGGATTGTCCTTGTGTTTTCTGTAAACACCAAATAGGATTGGCCTACTATCACATGTTATACACCATTGAACCATTGCTTTTCTCAAACCAGTGTTCCTAATTCATACCTATACTAACACATCACCAGGACATCAGAAACATTCCAATTTATCCCAATTCCTTTCAAATCGATACTTATATAATCATGGAGGGATCTAGATCATATGCTTTCAGATCGATCCTTATATTATCATGGAATCCCCAATCCTTCAGATTCGACAGTTTAATCTATGCTATGATTTATACCAAATAATGAATTTGATGACAGAGAGAGATAGTTACCTCCGAACTGAATCGAGAAGACAAAGAGAAGCATTGGAGCATCTGTATTTGGAGAAAATTGAATCGTTTGTGCATTCCAATTGAAGCATCGAAGGTTGTTTTGCGTCTGTGACCGGAGAGCGGCTTCTCTTCTTTAGTCTGGTTCCATAGCTGTGCATAAATTGTTCAAGGAAGGGAGGGTAATTGTAAGACCCCGGAAATTCGTTATTAATTTCTAATGGTTTTCGGGAATTAATTAAGTGTTCGTTGAGCTATTTCGTGGTTCGAGGGTGGAGCGGAAATTAGTTCGAGCAATTATTTGCTCAGAAAGCTTTGATTCAAGGGTTGACTTTTCATACGTTAGGATTTTGTGAAAACTTCCTTCACGGATATTGTAGAGCACGTCGATACGAGTTCGTGGATATGTGAAACACAAAAATCGGAGTTTATATGAAGAAGTTATGGCTGTCGGAAAAAGTTTCCATTTTCGTTAAATAGCAAAAAAATCCGAAAATATCAGAAAAATCAGAAGTTTCCGAAAAGGGAAACTTTTTTTTTCTCTCTCTCTCTTAGGTCTCGACCCCCGTTTCGCCCTCTCACCTTAGCCGACATCGTTTTTCCTCCTTCGGCCACCTTTTGCTTAAATTCCAAAGGGAATCCTGCTCTCCTCAGTCCCCTCTACACGTCTGTGGTGGTGATTCGTCGTGGGAAGCACCATGCAAAATGCTACAAGGCCGAGAAGTCACACGGTGGAGCTGCAGATCGCCCAGATCGGAAATCACGTTTCCGGCCACCATAGCCAGTGATCCTTGGGGGCTTTTGAAGCCTAGAGGACGTAGATGCTTCCCTCCAAGCGGCTTGCAACGATTCAACCTGTGGAGCTCTAATTTAGAAGATTGGGAATCTATGGTTCATCGGTTTTCAAAACTTGCGAGGTAAATTCTGGCCAAATGGCTTCGATTCAGACTTTGTGCTAGTTATGAATGTTTCAATTGGAGTTGAGATGAGGAACTTTCATGTTGTGAGTTTTGCCAAATTTTGACTTTAGGCCGGTGGCGGTGTTTTCTAGCGGTTTCCGGCCACCTTAGGGATGGTTTCTGTTCCTGATTTCGATCTACTAGTCGATACGAACATTTCGATATACAATACGTAATTTTTGGAGATCGTATGAGCATGTTAGGGTTTTTGTGATTTAGATAGTTTTGGTTATCGATTCTTGAGGATTTAGCCGTCCGATCGACTTGTAGTTTTGATTTATTGATCGTAGAAGTGTTCCGAAGACGTTGGATGGTCTCGGATGATGATCCGACTGTTGGATCGTTGTATAATTGTGTTTTGTGATTTGTGTGATTTGTGTTGTATTGAATATGACCTTGATGTGATTAGGTGATTGACGAAATTGTGTGAGCGGAGTATGGATGATTTTGTGCTTGTCTTGGTTTGTGTGAAGACGCAGCAGGATTTGGAGGTGAGTAAATCTCATAGTGTTTCGGTCGATAAATTAGTTATGTTTAATTTAGTAGATTAATTGTTAGTATGCAAAATCATATTTATCAAAATAAATTATTTGTTTTAAAATATATGAACTTGATCGACAACGGTTCATGGGTAGGTTAAAACAATGTTTTGATATAAAATGATTTTCGAGTAGTTAATTTGTAAAACTATAGTTGGTATTAGTGGCATCCCTGAGTGGGTGACTACGTATATATATATATTTACGTGATATATATATCTGGATGGTGTGACATTGTGATATGAAGACTTTTGATGATTTATATTGATAAAAGAGTGATTTGGAGTTGTGGTGTGACAATTGTGAGTCGGAAGGTTTCAGTGGTAAACCTGGGTTTGTTCTGAGGGCCGAATGGTCCGAAGTCCGAAGGTTACAGTGGTGTATTGTTCTGAGGGCCAGGTGGTCCGAAGTCTGAAGGTTACAGTGGTAAACCTGGGTTTGTTCTTAGGACCGAAAGGTCTGAAGTCCGAAAGTTACAATGGTAAACCTGGGTGTAAAGATATCATAAGGTTGAATCTCGGCGGAGGTGACAGATTACGATTCAGTTAGAGCTCTAGTCTGTCTGCAGTTGTACTTCTTGGGGGATAACTTTGTGTTATGGCACTCAAGAGTACATGTTTTTAAAAGAGAGTTTCGAGTGTTTGGAGTTGATGGGTGATCATCGATTTTAGTATGAGTTGTTTGACTTCCTTATTGATTTTCCTTCTCATTCTATATGTTGATTTAAATGTAATCTCCTGAACTAAGTTATATACAGGGATTACTATCGCTTGTATTGTTTGTTTTAATGTAATCTCCTGAACTAAGTTATATGCAGGGATTACTGCCTTTTGTATTGTTTGTTTTAATGTGATCTCCTGAACTAAGTTTCTATACAGGGATTACTGATTTTGCTTAATTCTTGTTGTGGGTTGTGATCTGTAGTGATTGGAAAATGAATTGAGAGACAGAGCATGTGGGTTTTTAGTTGGGTTGAAATTATTGAGCATGTTATTATTTAATTTGAACTTGACGTTTTTGTTGTGGTAATTGCATATGGTTTTGTTAGACTAAGATGGTGAAAGCATTATTTTGTGGAATTAAATAGTGTTGCTTTAATTCTTCTCACGAGTTGAGAAATTATAAGCATGCGTGACGTGAGTCACTTTATTTGAGTTTACTCATATGGGCTTAAAAAGCTTACCAGGATTGTTTTGTTCAACCTGATGCACTATTCTCTGGTGTAGGGTTTATTGTGCAGGTTAGAATATCGATTAATCGTCGTCGAAGCTGAGGGGTACGTTCAGTAGCGTGGACGTCGAAGGGTAATTTTAGTTTTAAGTCTTCCGCTGTGTAGTGAGTTGTGGTGGGTGTGTTTACTTATTGAATTGTCATTCAGTTTAATTTGTAAACTATCGGTAATGTAATATGTGACTCTAAAGAACAAGTCGGTATTGACATTGTGAGCTCAGTTTGTTTAGTTGCTTAATTTAAATGAAAAATTTTCTATGTGTTTTCTTGTGCTTGTCAAGTTATCGCGTTTCGGATTTGAATTTATTTATTCAAAATTCGGGGCGTGACAGTAACCGCTGGAATTATTAAAGATTCATTTATGGACTAAATTCAGTTTGCCCCTTAAACTTTGCGGCAAACATCAGTTTGGTCCCTGACATTTTTTTTTTTTTTAATCAAGATGGTCCTTACACTTCTATTTTTAATCACGCACGTCCAAAATTCAAATTTGTCTCCAAAAATGATGTCAGATGCTGAGCTAGACCCGACAGCATGACCCACTTTTCAGACTTCGAAGGGCATAATGGACATTTGAACCCAATAATCTCAAAAAATAAAATAAATAAATAATAAACCCCATAATTCTTTAAAAAAAAAAAAAACCCATAATATATGGGGCTTGGCTCAGATCGACGTTTCCTATCCCTTGGATCAAATCCAGTTCCTCTATCCCCGCTTCTCTTCTCCCCCGCCGACGACCACCTCTTCTCTTCTCTCCTACACTTGAAAATTGCAGAAATCTTGTTCTCTTATCCGGGAGAAGGACCGTCCGATTTGGGTGGTTGGAGTCATTGTCGACAGAGACGACGCGGTGGAGCTAGGTTCCAGTGAGTTAGGCTTAGGCCAGGTCCTGTTCGATGAGTGGAATTTTGTTGTCCGGGGTGGTGGTGTAGGCGGCCATGGTTGTAAAGAGCAAGAAGACGAAGATGAAGAATATGAAGGTCTCCCACCTCCCATGCATCTTTCTAATCTGATCGGGTTCTTCATTTCTTTGAATTTCACTATGAGTGTGTAAATGTGAAATGTGTAGCGGTGGTGCTCTGTTTGTTTTGGTCTCAGATCCATCCTCGTCTTCCTCTCCGCCAATCTCGTCGACTTCTTCATCCTAAAAAAAACTCAAATTCGAGCAGCTCTAATTGACACCCACCGACGATGACACCCACCTCAAAAATCTCAAAAACTCCCCCAATCGATTTTCGAATGTATCCCATTTCTAAAGCTTTCATCTTTCTCTTCTGGGTTTCTTTCATTTTGGCTAAAGTTTCAATCTTTGGTTCTGGGTTTTTTTTTTTTTAATCTTTTTTTAATGCAGGTTAGCTCAGTTATGGAATTTGGGTTTTGGACCTTTGTGGAATTTTCCAATGGCTGAGTT
The DNA here is from genome assembly GCA_002564525.1 of Rosa multiflora. Classification (NCBI taxonomy): domain Eukaryota; kingdom Viridiplantae; phylum Streptophyta; class Magnoliopsida; order Rosales; family Rosaceae; genus Rosa; species Rosa multiflora. The sequence goes on from BDJD01003112.1 coordinate 34,350, forward strand.
GACTTGCCGACAGGTTAGTTCTTGGAGGTAGAGGAGAAATCTGGTTTTAATGGTGAAGGCGAATTGAATTTTGGGTTTGATGATTTGGGTGGCGTAGGTGAAGTGAAATTTGGTTTGGATGGTGGTGGGGATGCCTCTGGAGAGTATAGAGAGTGTGGGTTTGGGGATATTCGGAGATGAGGGAGAGGAGAGAATGTGTAGTCGGAGACTAGTTTTGATGGTGAAGAGGATTGAGAGTGGGAAGTAAAGTACGAGAGGAGGGTTGGGTTGCACTTATGGTGGGGGTTGGGCAGAGCTATGAAGGAATTTGGGTTTTTGGGGTTAGAGAGAGGGTTATGGGATTTAGGAGAGGAGGGCAAATGATAGGAGGGTAGTTTGGACATTTCCTCTAAAATTAGGGGACAAGTCTAAAAAGTGGGCCATGTTGTCGTGTCCAGCTCAGCATCTGACGTCATTTTTTGAGACAAATTTGAATTTTGAACGTGCGTGATGAAAAATAAAAGTGTAAGGATCATCATGATTAAAAAAAAAGGTTAAGGACCAAACTAATATTTGCCCTAAAGTTTGAGGGGGCAAACTGAATTTAGTCATTCATTTATCTACAGTGAAGCGTTACAGCTGCACCATGCAGCTTCTGGCTTCCAAAATGAGGGGTTTCCAAGTTTTTGCTTTTCGGTGGAAAAAACGATGGCTTCGCTTAGAAGCCGGCTGAACTTTGAGTTACCAAACGCTGCACGATATTGTGCTTATAAGCAGGGGAGCAAAAAAGCCCCCCTCAGACGCAGCCTTAGAAACTCTAAAAGTTGATTTTTTCTTTCGTTCACTTTTTGATAAAACTTCATTTACAAAAATTGTAGAGAGCGTTAAACTGAGTTCTTAGGCATGTAGCATACTATAATCGGAGTAAGTTTCCACCTTGAGTTAAGTTCTAATCCAGTTTTACCCAATGCCTAACTGAGATTCTCTCTCTGTGCGACCCGTCACTCGACCCGACCCGAACACGGAGATTCTCTCTCCGCCTTCCGGCTACCTCCGGACCTCTTACCGGCCATTTTTGAAGCACCTTCTCTCGCCAGTGAGGTTTCCGGTCGTCCCTTGCTCCAATCATCAACCAGCGGAGCGAATCGAAGCAAAAAGGAGCTCGGGCCGCGCGCTCGACCCGACCAGAGCTTCCTTTTCCGACCACCTCAAGCTGCCTTTGCCTCGCTGATCGTCTTAGTACCTGCCATTTAACTCGAATCGGCTGGAGATGGGAGAATCGAAGCCGACAAGTTTCGGACTTCCAGCTATTTCGACGCCTTTTTCGGCGGCTCTAGCGACCATTTGACGCGCATGAGGTGAGAATCTTGGTCTCCTCTTGACACTCTACATATTGGTATACATAGCTTTTAATTTTAGTCGAGTTTTGAAGATTTGGTGTTTTGGGGTTCTCGGTCTCCGTCTCTACCTCAGTCCGTTGTGGTGTTTTTGGATTTCTGAGGTCATTTCAGGCTCGACTTTATGTGTTGGATTGATATTTTGTTGGTTGTTGTGCTAAAATTGCAGAACTGGTGAATTCGTGGAGAGAGTGAGCAAATGGAGATTCCCCCATATCGTGAAAGTGCAAGCAGCAGGTGAGAGACCATTCCTTGATTTTGTAAGTATAAGTTGAGCTGGAAATTATCTTGAAATGGCTTTGGAGTTCTAAAGTGAATCATGGTTGTTGTTGTTGGGATTGAATCTCCCGGGTTGTATGTTTAAATGACAGGACTTTGGAGACCGGATTGGAAACCAGAGAATTTGACAATCATTGTTATGGTTATTAAGGATTAGTTACTGCTACCCGACCAAATCTAGCGGGAATGCTTGAATGTTCAGTTACTCATGTTGTGAAGGTCTGAGAACTAAAGGTTGATTTATGACCACAAAGAGAACTAATTAAAGGTTGATGCTTGTGACCAAGTTCCGATTCGATGGCAAAATGAGATGTATATGAGAAAGGTAAACAATATTTTGAACTTAAATTGCTGTGCATTTGGTTTTGTCGTGCCTTCTATGAAGTTTTTTCTGGACTTCAAGACAAAAATAGTTTATGATTTCTTTCTTTTCGGGAGTAGCTTGTGAGTTTAGTATGGTCATGGAACCTTGACATTATTGTGGAATTATTTAAATATTGGTATCGAAGCATCTAATTGTGAATTTGGTTTATTGTTAAACGTTGGGTCATTGGGATTTTAGTACAAGAGCTGATGTTGATAAGGAACGAAAGAAAATTATTATTAGGTATCGTTAGTAGTTTTGGGTACACCCATCATGAAATGGAATTAAACCGATACTTGAAATATTTTGGTATGTCCATGATTGGTTGGAAATATATTTGTGGTCGATAAAACTATGTCACATGAAATTGTTGATTCTTGAAGCATGTTATAATTCATAATTAGTTGTACGTCGGATTTTGTCAAACCCTAGTCAAACTAGGGAAATTGGTCGGGCGATTAGATCGATGAAATTTTCGTCTCTGTTTCCTTAAGGAAAGTTATTAATGTTGATTATGCCAGAAATGAAAGGTTCGTAAGTCTTGGACAATGTATCGAGCCATTGCTCAACGAGGAAATCCGTAAGCGTGACTGCTCAAGTTGTATACTGTGAGTGGACTTATTATTTTAAATATATATATATATATATATATATAATTTTAGTTGAAATCTCACACTTAAACTTCCATTATGCATGATTTGAGTTGTGTTATTTGAAAATACTTTGGCATGTGGGAGATGTTAGATTTTTCCTTGATTTGTCATGAAATATTTCAAGTATGATTGGAAATCGTACGCATGTATTTTCCTCGAGGCATAGTCGTTCTACAGCTACAAAATGTTTACGTTGAAATCTAGATTATCCAAACTTGTATCTTTACATGAGTAAATTGTTAGTTTGCTCTGATTACTGATTAATTGTGTAAATGTAACTGATGAGTTTTAGATTACTTACTCATTTCTAGATGAGGTTAGAAAGATGTTATTTGACTTAAGGTTTTGGGTTGTCCATCTTTAAGAGTGATTTTGTCAAGTTTTGTTGGAGTTTCTCTTACAGTGAACCCCGTAGGGTCACCTTGGATTTCATGGTGAAATTTGAGGCGAATCTTGTCATTACACCCACTAACTCATGCTTGTAACTGACATATTAACTCTCTTATTAAACACACTACTAATTAAAAACATGTTTATTTTCTAATATTTAGTGGGGATGAAGGTGCATGGAGCTTATCTAAGATTGATGAGATGGACTAGCCATAGGTAAATACACTCAACAAGATGGACCCCTCATTGAAATGAATGCTCAACAATTACGGCTCACCACTAAACTCAACTATGCATGGTCCTTGCTAGGGTTTGTGAAGGTTTGCAGGCTATTTCTTGGAATAGGGTTTAGGCTCACCACTAGTTTAAACAGGCCATGAAAAGTATTGAAAATTCATTAATTTGTAGAGAAATTCTACGATACATTAATGTACAAATACAGTAAGTAGACTTGGTGCGATATGAAAATTAGATAAATTTGATACGATTAGTTCCAAATTAGTCTACCAAGACAGAGAGCTAGTCTACCTCTAAGAGCATCTTTAACAGACTCTCTATCTTGGCTCTTTAGCTATTTTGGAGAACATGTTTAATTTTTTATCAATTTTAACAGCTGCACCAAACTCCTAAGTGACTTTTCATTTTAACTTTTACCTATTGCACTTCTAAATATAGAGAGTCAGATGTGATTCTCTATTATTTTTATTAATTTTAAAACATTATTTATAAGTCATTCTATATAATTTATAAATATATTTGAACTATTTTCTCCTCATTCAATAAATAATAAAAATTTAAATCTCTCTGAAATAGAGAGAACTGATACATGTTGGCGTGAGTCATACTTACCTTATTTATGTAGATATTTTGTAATATTTTGTGATATGTAATATTATGTAATATCTGTAGTATTATTAGGTTTACTACTTACCTTAGGAGTAGTACTTGTCTTCTTAGGCGCAATTGTAATTTGTATATAATACCTTCTTGTAAGGTGAATGTTACATCTAAGCTATTCAGACAAAATTTTCTCTCGGTTTTCGTTATATTTGACTTGGTATCAGAGTAGAGATCTGATCCTGGACTCTGACTTATTGTTCTTTGATCCTTGACCCTTGTTCTTTGTGCTTAGATTTGTTCCTTGTCCTTTGATCCTTTCATCACCGTTGCCTTCTTATATTTCCAAGTACTTTGTTGTTTTTCCTTCTGCTGCGTATTCACCATGGTGAAAGATCAAGACGTTTCGACCGTGATCAAGCAAGATGGAGATGGTGAGACTTCTTATGGTTCCAACCAAATTTCTATCTCCGTTAAAGATAATTCAACTGGAAGTTATGGAGGTGTCAAGGTCAATGGCTCTAATTACCGAACCTGGAAGAAGATGATGGAGGCTGACGTTTGTGGAATCGATAAGGTGGGCTATGTTGATGGTTCGATTACTGAACCACCAATTGCAGCCAACAATTATTCAAAATGGAAGACTGCAAATGGCTCGGTAACCTCTATTCTTTACAAATCCATGACTGAAGCTGTTTCACAGATGATTATGGGGTGTAATACAACTGAAGAAATCTAGGAAAGCCTTAAGGAGATCTACTCTAACAGAACGGATTTTGCCAAGGTTTATGAGTTGAGCACTCAAGCACAAATGGCTCGGTAACCTCTATTCTTTACAAATCCATGACTGAAGCTGTTTCACAGATGATTATGGGGTGTAATACAGCTGAAGAAATCTAGGAAAGCCTTAAGGAGATCTACTCTAACAGAACGGATTTTGCCAAGGTTTATGAGTTGAGCACTCAAGCCTCCCGTACGACACAAGATGGAAAACCAGTTACCATGTATTTTGCAAAACTAAAGGGGATTTGGCAAGAAATTGATCAAATGCATCCATGTCACATGAAGTGCCCACATGATGTCAAGATTTATAAGGAGGAGCAGGATCTCATGAGAGTTCATGTTTTTTTGGCTGGCCTAGATCCAATATTTGAGAATGCAAGGAGCGAATTGCTTCGCTGGACTACCACACCAACCTTGCAGCAAGCCTTTTCTTATATTCGCAAAGATGAGACCCAGAGGGCTGGAACTAGAGTAGTTACTTCAGAAGTTGCAGGCCTTGCAATAAAATCAAAGCCACCCAATCCCTCAAGTAATCAGTCACTCTCAGGCAGTCGGCCTCCTTCTTCTTTGCGTCCCTCTCCTCAAGGTCCTCCTCCAAGGTTTTCCTCAAATCTGACTTGTAATTACTGCAAGAATGCAGGCCACATCAAAGCAAATTGTTACAGGTTAGTCGGTTTTCTAGCGGCTACTTTGATAGGCCCCGACCTCAAGACAACAAACCCAAGGGAAACGCTGATGTTCATCTTGTTCAAGACCAAGATTACTATGCGGTGACAGAACCAAATTACACAAACTTTGTTGGTGAGGATATCACATCCGTAAGTCGCGGTGGTAATGGTAAGATTGAGTTGCTTTAAAAATTTCTAGCTTTACTGGTGGCCATACTTGGATAATTGATTCTAGAGCATCTGATGGCCATATGACCTATGATCGTAATTTCTTTCTTTTTCTCAATCCACCCTCTATTTCCTCTGTTGTCAATGCCAATGGTGATTTTTTTCCTGTTTTAGGAATAGGGTATGTTTGTCTCACCCCTTCTTTGACACTACATGATGTTCTTTATTTCCCTGATCTCTCTCATCATCTTATATATGTGCCTCAGCTTAATACTCAATCTTGGTGCTCTGTAACATTTTTTCCGTTGTATGTGATTTTTCAGGACCTCCTCACCAGGGAAATAATCGGCAGGGGTTATTTGAGGGGTCGACTATTTCATCTAGATTGCATGTTCGCCGGAATGAAGCCGGAGAAGGCAGTCCAAGCAGCGTTGATTTCAACTGGGGTTACTAATCAAGTTGAAGAATTATGGCTATGGCATCGGAGATTGGGACATCCTTCCTTTAGTGTCATGAAGAAATCTGTGCCATCTTTGTTTCTGGGCATTGATGAATCTAAGTTGCACTGTGGGTCATGTGTCTTAGCTAAAAGTCATCGTATTAGTTATCCTTTGAGTACTACTAGGAGTTCTTTTCCTTTTGAGCTTATTCGTTCTGATGTATGGGGACCTTCCCGTGAGTCAACCTTGTCTGGAAAACATTGGTTTGTTTTGTTTATTGATGATTATACCCGTCTTACTTGGGTC
>BDJD01003113.1:0-28216 GCA_002564525.1 Rosa multiflora
TCGACCCATCCACGAATCCCTGACCCTGAAACTTTGGACAATGGTGTTGCTATTGTAAAGTTCATCAGGAGGTCACAGTTTGATGTCTGATGTCTAACAGGAGACGAGCATATATAATCGCAAAAAATCCTATATAATCCAAGGAGTAATGCTAGATGAACCACCTTTTGGGGAACCACTTAGAGCCTACCTTAGGTGGCAGCTTATGTGGGGTATCCATATCATTAAAGCATAATTTCTTATTTTTATATATCTATGTTTTCTTAATTACAAAAATTCCTTTTTTTTTTCTTCCTTTTTTCTTTTTTACTTTCTTGATTTTATCTTTTAAACCCTGTTTTTTTTCTTTGTGATATTATCTGGGCAACGTCTTCTCTATCAGCCTTTGTTTTCTTTTCTCCTCCTCTCACCCCTCCTCAACCCTTTCACCTCTTCTTCAATTGATCAATGCTTTCTCAATTTGCTCTCAGTTTCCTCGCAAGTATCGTCAACAAACGCTTTGCCTAAATGTGGTTAGTTTTTTTTTTTCCTTCTTCTTCTTTCTAAGGAGAAAAAAAAAACAAAGAACTAACCACGTTTAGGCAGAGCGTTTGTTGATGATACTTGCGAGGAAACCAAGATCAAATTAATAAGGCGTTGATCAATTGAAGAAGAGGTGAGAGGGTTAAGGAGGGGTGAGAGGAGGAGAAAAGAAAACAACGTCTGATAGAGAAGACGTTGCCCAGATAATATCACAAAGAAAAAAAACAGGGTTTAAAAGATAAAATCAAGAAAGTAAAAAAGAAAAAAGGAAGAAAAAAAAAAGGAATTTTTGTAATTAAGAAAACATAGATATATAAAAATAAGAAATTATGCTTTAATGATATGGATACCCCACATAAGCTGCCACCTAAGGTAGGCTCTAAGTGGTTCCCCAAAAGGTGGTTCATCTAGCATTACTCCTTGGATTATATAGGATTTTTTGCGATACTCCTGTTAGACATCAGACATCAAAACTGTGACCTCCTGATGAACTTTACAATAGCAACACCATTGTCCAAAGTTTCAGGGTCAGGGATTCGTGGATGGGTCGACTTTGTATATACCTAAAACAATTGGACATGAATTTCCCAAGATTGGTTTTTGATAAAAAATACCAAAATGATCTGCAGCACAAGCAACAACATTTAATACCTTCAAGCAATCAAGTGATCAGCATGTCAACTTTCCATAATCAATCTCTTACAAAAAATTACATCCCGGCAAAATAAGAGCGTTCAGCTCCTATGATACAATCAGGTGGTACCAAATATACCAACATATTTTAAGACCAAAAAGAAGATATACCAAAATGTTAAGCAAGTGTAATAGAGGATGAAGCAAAGAAGGAAGATGGGTTTACTGAACTTTTGACAGAGGAGTCAAGTGGCTGGGCTCAAACTAAATATGTAGATAGACCCCCATGTGGAAGTCGGATCATGCTCACATGAAAGAACATGAGTAGTGCAATAAGGTATTACCTTTCTTCCTTCTTTCCTTGATGCACCGTGCAATCCACGACTCCTTGTTTCTATATTGCAAATTGCGTAAGCTTCATCCTTTTCCATTTATGTGATAGTTGTTTTTTATAAGTGGATCATGAAAGAACTTTAATTTGCTTTCCTCAAGTCGGTGCCAAAATAGCCAACTTGCCACTTCCAAACTTAGCTAGTGTAGCAAATTAGAGAATGTCCTTGCTTTTTGAGAGAGGAATATGACTACATCTTCCCCATTCTACTTGTTCAACACATGCTCAATATCTGCATACACCAGAAGCAATTGCTTGTATTGATTTGGTTAGTTTCACATGTATTTTAACTTATTTTTGGTCGATTTTTAGATAAGTCAAGATTTATCAATATAATAGCTGTCAAATATGATATCTAAATTTCAATTGTAGAAGGATCATAGTTTCAACGCCTCCAATTCTTACGTTTCTTTATTTATGTATGACTTTACAAGAAATATCATTGCATGTCATTGTAGTGGGAAGAGTCGCTTGAAATTTATTCGAATTTATTAACTTTCATTCTTGATACTTATAATAATATCTAAAAAATATTTGATAAAATGCCTCATTCATGAGTTCACTTGTGTAAAGAATTCACATCGTAACGGTTTACTTGGGAGGAGAAATGTCGGTGAAGCAGTTGAAGATCGGAGTTTGCACTGGGAGGGAGCAGAGAGCATTAACATAGGTAACATGCAAGCCATGCCATTTGAGAGGGTGTGATCGAGTGTCTACGGGATATTTGGACCAGAACAACGAAAGGGATGGGAGGAGCGCAGGTTGGGCACTTTTGTCATATCGCCGCATCAACCGCAAGAGGAGGCCCCTCAGCAGCTTTGGGTCATGTGCTCTGCTCAGTGCAAGGCACATGGTGAGAGACAAAGAGCCTGCCTTTTCAACCGAAGCCTTTTCTTTTCCTGAATTTAGTACTCTATCTTATCTTGAATTTAATCATAGAGTCTATGGATTAAAAATTTTGCACCATTTTAGTTACCGGGCATATATTGTTACATTTGTGATAAAAATTTGCGGTCTTCAGTGTTTTCATAATAAAATTATAATTCGAGTTTTCACATTATTTGGTGTATTTTAGAATTTTTGAACTCTTAATGCAATTTGATATAAAAGTTTTGTTTTGAGTGATTTCTCCCAAAACGATAACCAAAGAGGACTTCTATAATGACATATGCTTTCAGCTGGAATCAAACTTCAGAGGTGAGACTTGAGGATACCAAAATTAAAAACTCGCCCAAGCTGAAGCTGAGTTTGCTATCTTAACCACACCTCAATACAATTTGATATAAAATTAGTTTTATAAGATAAAATCATACCGTTGATTGTAGCAAATAGACGATGAAAAAGAATATTAAGATACATTAATATTTTTTATTTTTCAAGATAATGTCGGTGAATTTCTGTAATGTAGATACCTCTCATTATGCATGGAGGATTTGCTACATCACCAAGCATAAGTAACACTCTCTTTGGGACACCCACAAGTCATGGTGAGGCCCAACCGAGACGTGCATCCCGTAGCCCTATGTTCAAGCTACGCTACGGTATCCGAAAGTGGTAAATACGTTGCCGGGAAGCCACCTTCCTGACCTTGCCAAGTTGCCCTCACAACATAGCTTTTCTATACTAGAATAGTGGTATTTGAGTCCCACATCGGAAACCATGTAAAGGAGATGACTTCCTTCACCTATAAAATGAATGCTTCCTCCCACAACTCAAGACATCCCATTACACACTTTGTAATCTCCTTTGGGCCGCAAGGCCCAAACACACATAGTATAATAATCAAGTGGACGTAGTCTCCCGCTAAGACGGAGACAAACCACTATATTTCTTGTGTGTATGTGTCTCTCTCTCTCTCTCTCTCTCTCTCTCTCTTTATTTATCGTTAATTAGAGATCTCTATGGATCCAAACGTTAATATTTGCGCCGTCTGTGGAAAGCCAACACAAGGGCTTCGTCACTTACCACTGAGTTAAGACATTTTAACATATTCTTAGCGGCAACTTGTGCCATCGGCCAAGTCAACGCCATAGGACTGGTCAACGCTGACGAGTTTGGTCAACAGTGGTCAAACAATGGTCAACGACCATCTAAAAAAAAAAAAAAATGGTGCAAATCTTCTCTGGACACCTAGAGATTTGCTTTGGACACTCTACGCTCCTTTCTCATATACACCCAGCTTGCATCTTCAGCGGCACCGCCGATCTCGATCAGCGGTAATACCAACCTTTGTCAGCAACACCCAGCGGCAGCGTAAAACTCCATTCAGCGATCCCTAACATCGATTAGCGCCATCCGCTGGGCTTCACCGCCAAACTTATTCAGCGGCATCGCCTGATCAAAGCCAGCTCCAGTCAGCATCACCCCCGAGCTCCAATCATGGCAGCACCGCAACGCCAAGAGCTCTCCGCCAAAGAACCATCTTCAGCACTAAAGCTCCGCTGGCCAAACACCACAGCTAGCACCAGCAGCAGCAAGCACCCAGCAGTCCAGCGCCGGCACATTACCGCCAGCAAGCCTTGCTCTGCCAAACAAGCTCTTTCAAGCAACTTCAGTCGCACCGCTAGGCCAACGCCAACAACGGATCCCATCTGCCAAGCACGACACAGCTAGCTCCAAGCGCTAACAAAGCCTTGACGGAGCATCAGTCTCCGGCCCTCCGCTGATGTCCCAAGGCCCCGCTGGGCAAGTTCCGCTAAACAACTCATCCGCCAAGCTTTCGTCGGCGGCACCGCCCAACTACAATCACAGCACCGCTAGCTTCAGCAACGATCACCACTAGCCAAGAGCCTTTCTGCTAACCAAAGCCTAGGGGCCACTACCTGCCAGCGCTAGCATCAAGCTCCATCGGTGCGCTGCAATCGTAGCCACCACCATAGCTTACCATGCCAAGATTATCATCTTTTCTGGGCACCCATGTTCAATCCATCTTCTCTAGGCACCCCCCAGACCTCTCAGCACCGAGTAGTTCTTAATTCTCTCTCTACGCGCTCGAACACCCATCTTTGATTCTCCGCTGTACTTCAGCCCCGGCCATACCTCAATCAGAGTCAACACGACCCTCACTCAAAGCACGACGTCGCTGAATCTGTGAATCATGAAAAGCTAAGTCCTTTTCTCTATGCAGTTTTGTTTACCTTTCGGAGTCGCCGATATTCAAATATATATATGCTCTTCGACTTGCTCCGCATTCATACTTCGCATGTGCCGCTCAACAGTCTGCAATGGTGTTTGCATGTGCACACGTCCACTTAATTTGTTTTCAGTCCAGGTGTCCGCTGAACAAATTGTTAGACATGCACATGTGATTCTATGCTAGACGCCTCAGTTAGCTTTATGCTAGTATGTACTGCATGCATGCAGCCATACACGTACAACCAGCTTAGCTAGCTTGCATAATTGTCAAACTGCCATTTACTTAGACATGACTTTGTGATGCATGTGAAGATGTTATTAACTATCCCTCCAGTCGTATGTTAGCTGCATGTGCCTTGTTATCAACTTGTGGACACCTATGCATGCACTATTAAGGTAATTGTCACATCTTTGTCAGTTAAGTCCTGAGACTAGTACACCCAACTTGCTCGATCATGTCCAACATGCTTTACTTAAGCCCCAAGTTCCCAAACGCTTCATACTATGTCACCGGGACTACTACCACAATTTTCTTTGGACACCCATTACACTTGCCACTATCTATTGTGCGTGTTATATGGCCATAAGATCCACATATACAAATACCAATATTTTATATGTTCATACACATTAATGGAATATTGAATTCTTCTACCATTTATTGCTTGCAACAAATCGAATTCTTTTCGCGTTCCATTAATACGAGCAGTAACCTATACAGCAAAGCATTCTACATATGCGCGTTTTTCGTCTCATTGTGCAGGTTAGACGAGTCCCTTCTTGCTTAAGGAGTTCGGGGACTTGTAGGAGCTAGGTGCCTCTCGGACATTGTTTATGCTTGATGACTTCATGATTATAACTCCCCAACCAAGAAGCTTCTTTTACTTGGGGACTTGTAGATACCTCTCACTATGCATGGAGGATTTACTACATCACCAAGCATAAGTAACACCCTCTTTGGGACACCCACAAGCCATGGTGAGGCCCAACCGAGACGTGCATCCCGTAGCCTTATGTTCAAGCTACGCTATGGTATCCGGAAGTGGCAAATACGTTGCCGGGAAGTCACCTTCCCGGCCTTGCCAAGTTTTGCCCTCATAACATAACTTTTCTATACTAGAATAGTGGTATTTGAGTCCCACATCGGAAACCATGTAAAGGAAATAGCTTCCTTCAACTATAAAAGGAATGCCTCATCCCACAACTCAAGACATCCCATTACACACTTTGTAATCTCCTTTGGGCTGCAAGGCCCAAACACACATAGTACAATATTCAAGTGGACGTAGTCTCCCGCTAAAGCGGAGATTAACTACTATATTTATTGTGTGTGTGTGTGTCTCTCTCTCTCTTTATTTATCGTTAATTAGTGCTTTCAGTTTCTAACCTTACGTAACAATTAATAATTTTTTTTTTCCACAACTGTTGTTGTTGGCCATTTAATATTTTTATCTCTTATTTTATTTTATTTATAGATTAAATCGTCAAAATTAGTAAACAAAAGATTTCGTTTCATTAATCATCGAAAAAGATTTCGTTTAGTTGACTTGTTTGTCCACTCTGACCCTTTGGGGACCCTCACGTAACCACCTCTGCCTTCCGTCTTCAATGCACCGTCCGAACACTCTCTCAGTAACAGAAAATAAGGAAACGGTTAGTTCCCACTAGTACAACTAGTCAACTAGAGTGGCCTTATTTTTGGGTTGTCTTCCCTTTTATAAGGCAGAGCTGCCCTTTATTCTTAATGACTTTCATTGTATCAACCAAACCAGTTCACCTGCAATGTTTTCTACCCATTATTGCTCACCATTTCTGTACCTTATACAATAACTACTGCATTGTTGCAGTTCTGGGTTTATTATCTCTTCTACGGGTAATGCTTTTGTTTCAAGTTTTGAACACAAAATGCATTCACTTCCGTCTAAAATAATTGAGGGTTGTTCTCATATTTATGTGCAGCAGTTTGGTAGTTGTTTTCAATTTTAATTGTGTCAAAAATTCTACTGCACATTGGAGTATTGGTACTTTGGAGGAGCCAGAAACTATTAATTTATAAATTGGAAAGTATTAGTTTATAAATTTTACAATGTGTTGAGTTTTAGTTCTAAAGTTAAATACTTTATATGGAGCATTATTGTACAAAATCAACAAAGAAACCAGTCACATTCTCAGGAGAGACAACATTTTCATCCCATACTAGTCAAAAAGAAAAACATTTTCATCCCATACTGTTCTTTTCTTAACAATTTTCATCTGTTCTTCTACCCAATGAGATTTTCTTCACATTTTAATATACCAATCCAGGACAGTGTTGCAGTTAGCCATGAACCTATGATAATTCATCTGCTCTACGGTCTCTATGCAATGATATTTTAATCTCACATCCCAAGTAAACTCAGGAAGATATTTTTCAGATTAATCATCACTAAATCTGACCAAAGTTGGATGATGTTACCCTCTTTTCCTTTTCAACTACATCGTAGCCGCTTGATCAATGTGCCTGGAAACGTGTCTTTTGATCCTGAGCTTCCACAACTAGTACCCATGTGAGTCTTTCTACCCAACAAGTTTCCTACCCCATTGAATCATTGGGTATTCTGCTATTTATACCCCCCTAAACCACCAAGTACCATCCCACTCTAAATCTAACCCCTTCCACTCTCAGTTTCCATCTTCCTCTAGTTTTGAGGTTTTTGTTTTCCCATTTTAGGAGGGGTTAGGTTTGTCTGTAGCAATGGCGACGGTCAAGTTTGTTGCTGCTTTGATCTTGTCACTCCTTGCAATCTCCATGCTCCAAACCATGGTATGTTACTCTCACTCACTCTCTTCATTTGACAGAGAAAATGAACCAAGCTTTGCTTGAATAAATTGAGATTTGACCCACATTCATAAATTTTAACATGTTTTGGTTCATTAATCTGCAGGTTATGGCAAACCATGGCCATGGAGGTCACCACAAAGGCAATGTAAGATCTCTCTCTTGAAAGCTTTTGTCTTTACCTTGTTTATGATTCAAATGGTAGCATTTTGCTTAAATTTTGGTACTTTTCTGTGATTTCAGAATCAATATGGACCAGGGAGTCTCAAGAGCTACCGTAAGTTCTAAATCTTCAGTGCCCATTTCTCTTTCTCTTCACTCAATTCAGATCTAAAACAAAAGCTTTACTCTTTTGGGGTTTTACAATGGGATTCCTAGTCAAAAGTTTTGACCACGGTCTTGGGGATGTGTTTGACAGTTTTGAAAAAGCAGAACGACTGATGTTAGTTTTCTTTCATTTGGAATGACCAGAATGCCCATCACAGTGCACGAGGAGGTGCAGCCAGACCCAATACCACAAGCCCTGCATGTTTTTCTGCCAGAAATGCTGCAGCAAGTGCCTCTGTGTGCCTCCAGGGTACTATGGAAACAAGGCTGTGTGCCCTTGCTACAACAACTGGAAGACCAAGGAAGGAGGACCAAAATGCCCTTGAAGCTTTTGAGCCCTCTTCCTTCTTATCTAGTCCACTCTACTACTAACTATATATATGATATGTATTCTCTTTGAGCTGGGTTTGTTTTTGTAGGGTTAAAAGGGACTAGATCAGAAATCTCTGTGATCTAATCACTGAGAAAGAGTTTACCTAAAATGTGGCTATGGCTATTATTAATCTATAGTCACTGATGCAATTTCAGGCTTTTACTTGCATCACCTTATAATTATGTCTTGTGGGTGTGGGGACACATTGTTATAATGTTTATGTCTGAGATCATGAAATGGGTTTCTGGAATTTGGATCCCAGCGAAATCTCTACAGAAACCAATGACTTGTACAAAAGCAAATAGTTTGGGGCACCCTACTTGTTCCCATAATGGCCTCTACTATACTGAAGACATATACCACTTTCTTGTGGAGACAAATTTTTATAGCGTTTATGTCTGAGAACGTGAAATGATGAAATGGGTTTCTGGAATTTGGATCCCAGCTAAAACTCTACAGAAACCAATGACTTATACAAAAGCAAATAGTTTAGGGTACCCTACTTGTTCCCATAATGGCCTACTGAAGCCATGTTACCATTTTCTTTTTAACTCAGATCCATCATGAATCTCTTAGTTTTACAACTGTAGTCATCTCATAATAGAAAGGGGGAAATAATTTCAAGAACAAAAGTAGAGTTTGAATTGACCTACCTTTTTTTTTCATCATTGATAGCATGCACAGCCTAACATGGTTCATGATGGAAGTCCCCTGTTGTGCATCTAAATGCCGATTTTCCAATGCACAAAGTTTCTCAAGTGGACATGTATTTCGTGAAACAAATAGTGCAGTTAATATGTTGGCTTATTTTGCTAGTCCAGATCATTTTATTAATGTGTTTAAAGGAGGATTTTGGTTTTCTTTAGGATGTCCTCTACGATGATTTGTGTAATGTCAAAAGGCATGCTAGGGGTTCATGTATTACGTCTCAGGTGCAATAAAATATAAAAAATAATAAAATAGGCGTGAGGATCAGCCTCTCAGCTTGACTGAGTTTCAAAGTCAATTATTCAAAAGAAAAGTCAAGAGTCGAGACATCTTTTGGGTCAAGAAATATATACACAAATGCTAAGAACTTGAAACCCAGCCCAAAAGACAGATGGGCCACCGAGGCCCAAAACAACAACTGTACTGGAAAAACCCTCTCCAGTCTTATACATTTCTTAAATTAGCCCAATCAAATCCCAGCCCAAGGACTCGAGATTGACAAGATGACCCAGAACAGAACCGAGACATTCACAATGGCAGTGCTCTTTTAGAGCCAGAAACGCAGGGCACTGCAAGACAATAGATGGATGAGTTGCAGAGTAACATATACTGGAGTCCAGAGTGTACAAATATGTAGAAAAATATATAGAACACATACAGATGGACAATAATTAAATAAAGAGAAATAGTTGAAATTAATTTTTTATGCTTAATGCATCCGCTAACCGTGCACTAATACTTTTCATGAATTATTGAGGAGGTAATGGATCCGGATCTGGGGGCTGGGGTGAAGGTGAAGATGGTCGAAAGTCCAGGAGGCCGGTTATAAGAGCCACCATGAAAATAATGTACATAGCAGCACGCTACAAACACACAAAAAATCACATAAAATGTTATATTTTGTCCACTTGGTCAAGTTTGAGCTAACAAGTTGGATACTTGGATGGCTGCATGGCTTGTAAGGATAGAAGAAATCCGGCATACAAGACTTCACCATTAGCGGCGTTATTCAAATCCGGCAGTATAGCCTATATAGAGGATTACAATGCATAGAATCTCAATCATACATAAACAAACATAAACAAAGTTTTAATTTATATAAAGAGGCCCCTATTATCAATGAGAATACACAGCGATTTCCTCTCAATTTCTGATTCCCTAAAATACGTTATCAGCACGAAGCCCTAACCCTGAAAACCCTAGTATCGTAACCCTCAAAATCCTGCAACCACCGCCCCACATATCAAAGCCCTAGTCCCAAGGAGCCCAAAACCGACGGCGGAACCACCGGAACCAGCCGAAATCTACCTGAACTAGCCATCAGAAAAACTGAACCGGCCTCTGTCCCTGCCGAGCCCTGTGCCTGCCCTCCGCAAATCTGCTGAGCCCCTGCCTAGATCTGCCGAGTAGCTGCTGAACCCCTGCCTAGATCTGCCGAGTAGCTGCTGAACCCATGCCGAGGATCTGCCGAAGCATCCGCGAGACCTTCCGAGAAGCTGCTGAGCAGCCCTGCATAAGCCCTGCGAGCACCTGCCGAGAGCCCTACACGCACCTGCCGAGAGCCCCGCACACCTGACGACAGCCTTCCGCACACCTGCCAACACCTGCGCGCAGCCCCTACAAGCCCTCGCCCACACCTGCCGAGCACCCCTGCACAACCCTTGCAGTAGCCCCCGCAACTGCCCTGAACCGCTCTGCCTAGCTCCGGCCACCACCTTTGGCCACCAGTTCCCGGCCACTTTTCCGGTGACCTCCGGCGACCTTTTTCCGGCCATCTTCAACAACTTTTCTAGTCAAGATTTCCGGCTATTTTTCAAGGTAAACTTTTCTAAAAGTTTCCGTTTTTTAAGTTTTTCAATTTCTTCTTCGAGGACTTCCAACCTCCCTTCTTCTACCCCCCTTTCTTCTTCATAAGGGAGACCAAATTAAGCTGAAATGTGGGGGTTCGTGTCACTCCAAGCTTGGAGCTTGTAGAGTTCTCCAAACTTAGAATTTGTTAAGATAAAACGATTAACCGCAAACATCATTGTTTCGATCTAATCCAACCCCTCTTGGAATCGAATTTCTTAGAAGCAACTACGCTCGGAAATTCCTAATTTCTTGGAAGCGACTATGCCCAGAAATTTTATTTGTTTTCGTGGTAGCCTTTTTCACTCCAAAACTAACTCTAATTTCTTGTTCTCTTTCAGGATGAGTAACCTGAACAAATTGGACTTTGCTCCATTGGGACCAACTGGCTCTGAATATCACAGGTGGGTTCATGATATCCGCCAACATCTCAAGGCCGATGGAATCTTGAATACGATTCTCGAGCCTATCCAGGACGTGCTAACTGTGGAGCAAGCTCAAGATTTGGAAGTAAATAGAGCAGCCTTAGAGGCAAATAAGGCGAAAGCCATCATCTTAATGGCTCGCCATATGGATGATTCGCTCCAGTACGAGTGTATGAATGAAGAAGACCCCAGAAGGCTGTGAGTCGCACTCGAAGATAGATTTGGCAACGTCCTTGACTCCCTGCTTCCTGAACTAAAAGTGAGATGGCATAGCCTCCGCTTATGTGATTTCAAGTCAGTTCTTGACTACAAATCGGAAGCACTTTTCATTAAATCCTTAATGGAATTATGTGGTAAAGATATCACAAATGCGATGTTGATTGAGAAGACTCTCTCTACCTTCCCTATCTCTGCATTGATGGTTGCTAAGAACTATCGAATTGATGTTACTGCAGGACTGATCACAAGGTTTCATGAGCTCATTGGAGGTATGAATGTCGCTGAAAAGCATGACAACATCCTTGTGAAGAACAATAATTCGAGATCCGTGAAAATAGAGCATATTCCGGAATCCAATTATAGTCGCGCCCCTAAGAGAAGGCGCCAAGAGCAAAACCCTAACCTTAGGAATACATTTGGATGTTCTGGTCCATATAATCGCTCTACTTGAGAAGGTAATCGCCAAAATAGGCGAACACCTAACCGAAGAGGTCAACGTGGAAAGAGAGAGGGAGGCAACGCCTTTGGCCATGTTGGTGGCACCACCAACACTAAGAGCCATCTAAATGACGGTTTCAAAGCGCCTCAATCAATGGAGTTTGAGCAAAGAGATGTATGTTCTCGATGTGGAGTGTCTGATCATTAGGCACACATTTGTAGAGCTCGTGAATTAATTGTCACCGCCTACAAAGCATATTGTGAAGCAAGAGAAGCTCACTATATGGAACAAGAAGATCAAGAAGATGATCTAGAGTGAAGGGTTGAAGACTACAAATCTGTCTGGGATCAATAGATCATCAATTCTGTTTAAGTCTTTATTTTTCCAAGAGATGTAATAGGCAATTGCCATATATTTTTGTAGTAAATGTCAATGGTTTAGCTTTTCTTCAAAGTAGGCTCAATCAAAGTAAGTGTGATGTCTAGGAAGGTTATGAGATTAGTGGTACTTAAGCGAGCCTTGCTCCATTGACATCTCTCTACTCACCTGGTCACATTTATTTTGGAATTACCGAAAGAAGTTAGACGACTACCATTGTATTGCATTAGCTATCATTTTGGATTAGATTTTGTTTAGTCAAAGAGACAATTATGTAACTCCGTTGGCTTATGAATAAAATTTCGAGTTCTTTATGACTCCATTTTGATTATGAGCATATGACTTTTGTGACTACGATGGCTGGGCCATCAGTATTAATTCCAGGACATGGAATAGCCCAAGTTCCACTTGCCAAATGACACCTTAATTACTGTCACAGTGCTTCTAGACGAATCACACATATGAATAGCCAACGGATTCCATACGAAAATGCATGTAGAGAACGTAAATGAATTCCTTTGCAATACCTCTAATGATTGCGAACAAAGGCGCATCTTAAAAAAGTTTATGTGTCTCTCTAGTAGACTTTATGTCACTATTTGAGCTATTAAATCCAATAAAGTTACGAGAGAAGATCTCTTGGATTTAGACACATATTGGCTTTGTCACGACATTCCACTTGCCCAATGGCACCTTAATTACTATCACAGAAACTCTCTACGCTTCTAGACGAATCACACATATGAATAGCCAACGGATTCCATACGAAAACGCATGTAGAGAACGTAAATGAGTTCCTTTGCAATACCTCTAATGATTGCGAACAAAGGCGCATCTTAAAAAAGTTTATGTGTCTCTCTAGTGGACTTTATGTCACTATTTGAGCTATTAAATCCAATAAAGTTACGAGAGAAGATCTCTTGGATTTAGACACATATTGGCTTTGTCATGACAGGATAGGTCATCCTAGTCATGATATGATGATCCATCTACTAAAGACTTCACATGGACATCATTTTTCTTGAGCGCCAAGAAGGATGAATCAAAAGTTGATTCCTGGACTAAGTGTGACCGACGTTGCTGCCTAGGGCACTGCCTCCTTCCACCACCAGCCTAGGGCTGGCGCAGTCTCTATCCATAACGCCATGGATGGCGTTCATCATGATGATGGCACCCCAGGTGATGCTGCAATCACCAACTTGCTTCAAAATAGCGTTTCAGATGCTCAGGCCTAACCAAAATTCTCATTGGTTACTTTTAAAGCCTCTCGCTCGTTTTAAAAGCTCGTTCCTTAGGGAAGTTAGAACTGAGACCGTCCTATGCAAAGGATATGAAACTACTCATTATGTTCTTACATAGAACCCATGGGGATTCTATGGACTAATTCAACCAACTTGCGGACGTTTAAATATCTCATGATGTTGGTTGACATCGGCGTCCATCATGATGATGGCGCCCCAGGTGATGCTGCAATCACCAACTTGCTTCAAAATAGCGTTTCAGATGCTCAGGCCTAACCAAAATTCTCATTGGTTACTTTTAAAGCCTCTCGCTCGTTTTAAAAGCTCGTTCCTTAGGGAAGTTAGAACTGAGACCGTCCTATGCAAAGGATATGAAACTACTCATTATGTTCTTACATAGAACCCATGGGGATTCTATGGACTAATTCAACCAACTTGCGGACGTTTAAATATCTCATGATGTTGGTTGACATGCAAACACGATGGTCACGTGTTTTGGCCATTGTCCACTTGTAATGCTGCTTATGCTACACTTCTAGCACATATCATATGACAACGGGCTCACTCCCCGGATCATGCTCTTCCATCAATTTGATTTGACTATGCTAGAGAGTTTACATCGAAGACTTTCGATGGTTATTGCATTGGGACTGATGTTGGACATCACATTCCCATGTACACACCCAAATGGTCTTGCGGAAACGACTACGATGGTAGTCCGGACATTGGTAATGCCCACCAATCTCCTTATATTCACTTGGGGTGATGCAATATCGCATGCAGCTATGCTAATTCGTCTATGACCCACCGCCACTCGATGTACCTCTGCGTTACAGCTAGTGACTGGGTACAAGTATCGTACTTACACATATTTGAGTGAGTCATTTATGTGCCAATTGCACCGCCATAGCTCTCTATAATGGGTCCTTACATATGAATGGGTAACTACGTTGGATTTGAGACTCCAACAATAGTCCGCCACTTAATTCCCTTGCAAGGCGATCTCATTACCTCTAGATTTGCAGGTTGTCACTTTGATGAGACAGTCTTCCCGTCGTAAAGGGGGAGATAAGAATACGAATGTTCAGCAGGCACGACAGGAATTGTCGTGGCCTGTCCCCACTATGTCTCATCTCGATCCCTATTAAAGTGACGAGATCACACAAATATGCTGCAAACATGCCTGCAAGGAAGGACGTAGCGCCACCCTCCACGGAGGTAGGCATGGTGCCAATGCCAAAGAGAGTGGCACTCTGGCGTTATAGGCTATGGCCCCAGCTAGGATGCGTGGGAGGCCCGTGGGTTCGAAGGACACTTTGGCACATTCCAATCCTTTGATCATCAAGACTCAAAATTTGTTGAGTCAGATGATATCGAACCACGCTCCGTTGATGAATGAATGCCAACGTAGAGAAATTTGGCCTAAATGGAAAGATGCAATCCAGGTTAAGATGGATTCTCTAACGAAGTGGAAGGTTTTCGAGCTAGTGATGCCAACACCTCCTAACATAAAACCTATTGACTAATGGGTTTTCGTTAGAAAGCATGATGAGAAAAAGAGATGGCAATCTCGCCTTATGGTGCAAGGCTTCTCACAAAACGCGCTGGAATTGACTACGATGAGACATATTCTCTTGTAATGGATGTCATTGCACTCCACTACCCTGTCAGTTTGGTAGTTTCCGAATAACTGAACATGCAGCTTACAAATGTGATCACTACGTATCTCTATAGGGATCTAGATACGGAATATACATGAAGGTTCATTGTGAACTTCATTTACCCAAGTCAAGTGGCTCTAGACCACGGAGCGCATTTACAAAGAGGTTGAAACGCTCGCTAAAATGACTACTTGATTGGGAAGGGATATGCCCACGCGTTTCCATAACAAGTTTCGGATTCTATCGATGTTCATGTTGGATATGATCTTCATTGTAAGCCCTTAAAGAGTTAAGGGAAACCGCTGAACACTTGAAATCCGATTTTGAGATGAAGGATTATGAGAGAACACGATTATGTCTCTGTTTGGAACTTGAGCATCGTGTTGATAGATGCTTAGGCATTTTGATAAGATCAAACCTTCAAGCACCCCCATGATCGTCCTTAGTCTTGATCCTGAAAAGGATTCTCTTCGTCTGAAGGATGATGACGAAGATGTGCTAGAGGCAGAAGTGTCTTACTTGAGTATAATAGGCACATTATTGTACTTAGCTCAATGCACAGGACCAGACATCTCATTTGCAGTGAACTTGTTAGCTAAGGTATAGCTCTGCGCCAACGCGACACCATTTTGATTGGTGTAAAAGACATCTTTCAGTACTTGAGATGTACGATTGATATGAACTTGTTCTATCTCTACAGAGAGATGATAGATTCGGACCCATCACACACCAGAAACGCCGCCAACGCTGGCCTGCGTTCTCTATCCCCATCCCAAAACGATATAAGTGTTTTGGAAGGTTTTGCTGATGCTCGGTACCTCTCTGACTCACACAAAAGTCACTCCCAAATTGGTTAAGTGTTCACCATGGGAAAAGACCGTGATATCTTGGAGGTCTACAGAACAGACCGTAGTCGCTATATCTTCGAACCATGCAGAGATTATTGCTTTTCATGAAGTGGTTCGTGAATGTTTATGGACTGGATCCATAATTATGCATGTTCGAACAATTGTAGTTTGAAGTCTACCACAAAATAAGCCTACGAGCATTTAGGATAATGCTGTTCGTTTTGAACGAATGAAGTAAGGCTACATCAAAAACGACAACACCAAGAATAATGAGCAACAACAGACTCTCCTCAAACACTAAAGTGAACTAGGTTCGATCTGAGGATAATGTGGCAGACTTGTTTACTAAGTCATTGCCCAAATCCACGTTCGAGAAACATGTGGCAAGAATTGGCTTGCGGAAATTATCTGAACTCCAATGATCGTAGTCATCAGGGGGAGACGCAGACATCAAGGGGAGATGTCTACATGTTCACCGCGAAACATGAATGGTGTGTTGTGCTCTTTTTCTCCTTCGACCAAGTTATTTTTGTCCCACTGGGTTTTTGCTACTCGGCAAGATTTTTAACGAGGCAACGAGAGAAGCACCGCATTTGGGCAACACAAGGGGGAGTGTTCAAGTAAAACTCTAATTTGTGTTTGGCCCAAACTCTAGGTTACTTGCCCTAGTGGTAATATGGTTAAATTAGAAGGATCTAGATTCCTATTCAATGTACGATTACTTTCCTTGTATGATTGAGATTCTATGCATTGTAATCCCCTATATAAAGAGGCCCATATTATCAATGAGAATACACAGCGATTTCCTCTCAATTTCTGATTCCCTAAAACAATTTATTTATTTTTGAGTATTTCTAATTATATATATATAAATATATTTAGTTGACGTATCCGTATTATATTATATTTAAGATTTGCCGTATTCACGTATCCGATCGTATCGTATCCGGATACTCGTACTCGTATCGGTGCTTCTTAGATGTGGTATAATTAATTAATTACCTTAAGAGTACCACTGCAATGACAAGGGGATTCCAGTTTGTCTATGAACTGATCTGTCAGGTACAGATTTTACATTCTGCACTTGATGATGGTGGTGGTTCTACTGGTCCCTTAATCCCAACTGCTAAGTCATCAAGAATATTAACCCCTTCCTCTTGGTCTTCTTTCTTGTTTTTCCGATCCATGCTCTCAAAGAGAGATAATAGACACCTCATGTAATTCAATTCGCCATTAAATATGTGTTTGATGTCAAGCTCAACTGTGTACTAATACCTGCACCAGGAATAAACTCATATAAGAAAGAAGATCTTGTCATATTCAAAGATCAGCCGCGTACACGCAAAAGAAAACTAAAAACCCTACAGCCCTCAAATTCATACTCAAATTGCAAGATGGTTAGTTGTAAAACTTTTTATGACTGTTTTACAAATTATTTTGAAATTGTTGAAGAGCAATTTGCAAGTGATGAGCAGAGACCAGCTGAGACGAAGGTTCATGTCTAAAGAATTATTGTGGACTTGATGATTTTCCATGTTTCATATCGAGAGACTATTAATTACTATATATTGTTCAACATTTATGTACCAAATATTATTAACAGCATTCTTGTTGTGAAGAAGATGGTCAACAATCTATGTAGCTACAATGCTACATAAAAGAGGTAGTCTTATGTTTTCTACTAATATAGCAGAGCCGAAAACAAAAACATTACACATTAAATTTACAAACCATATCTCGATTTACTAGCTATGTAACTGGTTACATTAAGCGAGGGACTCCGATAGCCTGATCCACCCATTGAGCTCTGGCACGCAAATTAACATTTCAATTCGCACAATTTTTGTGAAAATATGGATTTCATCGCCTTCAGATTTCCAAGCGGGAGATGGAGCGGGAGCTGCAACGACGGCGGAGAGCCACAACTATGCTAGGCGACCGGAGATAAATGAGAAAAGTGCAACTATCGATTGAAAAAATTGAGATAGAGCCGCTGAGATAGGAAATAAGATTGAAGATGGAGGACGGCTAGTCTCATGGACGGCTAGCCAGGACCTTGGTCGGAACCTGGCATGTAGATGAGGTGCACGACATGGCTGCTGCTTAGAGTTATTTTTGTTGTCACAATTACAGTTGGAACTGCATCTTTCAAACTGGGAATCAAGATCGTGACCAATAATTTGGTTCATGATGACTGAAGTAAAGGGGGAAGAAGAACCGAACTCAGGAGAGTTTGTAGTAGAAAGAAGTGACATTCGAATCAAGGGTTTGATCATAAGTATAAACAGAATCAATATTAAGAGAGAATCAGGAAGTGAAAGATTTGAAAAGAAAGGTTGATCAGTACCAGATGAACTATATACTGGGAGCAAATAATGTTAAAAATGAACCAAAAATGTACTTAAAGGTGAAGGAAGGAGGAAAGAACAAAAGCAATAAGATAAAAAGGGTTAATACTTTTTAAAGAGTACAAGGGTTTTGAGATTAAATGAAGAGAGACAGATCAAGCTGTTCAGTTTCTGGATTGAGTTATTTATAAGGCTGGGCGTTTGAGGCCGATAACCCGAGAAACAGATCCAGAAACTCGAGAAACCGACGGTTATGGTTAGGCTTTACTGTGATTTTTTTAGGGTCGGGCTAAGACCGAACCGAGACTGCATACTACGGGCCGTTCTTGGTTTCTAACATCTCTAAGTTCGGGTAACCCGAACCGGCCCGATACTTATGCCTTGTGTACGTGTCAGTATGCCATTGGTCACTAGTTAGCCCTAAAGCCCGAGTCAAACACGACCTCAGCCTTCATTTTCCCATTTCTCCTCATTCAGTCGAACACGAACCCTTCTTCCCCAAATATCTTCCCCAATTTCTTCCTTAACCGAGTCGATCAAGCCATTGACCATAATTTCTTCCTCAATCAGACAATCGACTAATCGAGCCATTGACCTAAATTTAATTTCTTCCTTCAATCCACTCCCATTCTTGGATTCCCTCAATCGAGTCAAGGATGGCCTCACTTGATGCAACAACAAGGTCAGCAACAAGCATGGCTTAGGAGGGTGCCGGTAACTCTATAATTCAAGCAATTTCATCAGCGGAAGCGAGTCAATCCAATCTGGGAAGTTCAGCAGCTCTAGCACCTGTTGACCTGAAAGGGAAAGGGAAGAGGAAGAAGGGACAAAGCCTACAAAGTTTCGATCTGAGGTTTGGCTGCACTTTGAGAAGATTGAGAAGCCTGTGTTTGAAATAGTTGATGGGAAGATGCAGCAGGTTCGAACTATCACTCGTGCCCAATGTAAGTTCTGCTTAACCGATTTGGCTTGTGATTCATATGACAAGGACTAGTTCTCTTAGAAGGCACATTCAAGATGTTTGTAAGAAGTATCTGGGTAGGGCTGACATAGAGAAAGGGCAAACGCTTTTAGGTAGTGCTGGGAGTGTAAGTATTAGTAGTGAACCTAGTCTAGCTGTTAAACTGTGGTCGCAGGATCGGTGTAGGATAGCTGCAGTTGAGATGATTGTGATGGATGAATTGCCATTTAGTGCAATTGAAGGGAAGGGTTTTAGGCATTTTTGTTCAGTGGCTGTCCCAAAGTGGGAGATTCCATCTAGTAGAACAATAGTGAAACTGTTTTTGAAGATGTATGATGCAAAAAAGCTAGAGTTGAGGAAGGAAGTGCAGAGCCATAGTGTGTGTTTAACCACTGATACATGGACATCAGTGCAAAACATAAACTACATGGTGCTAACTGCACATTTTATAGATTATGGATGGAGCATGCACAAAAGAATTCTCAACTTTTATGTAATTAGTAATCATTCGGGGAATAGTATAGGGAAGCTTATCGAAACATGCTTGATTCAATGGGGTATTGAGAGGGTTTTGACAATTAGTGTCGATAATGTCGCGGCTACTAAGCATGCACTTGATTATGTGAGGAAGAAATAAATGGTGAATTGGTCACAGCAACCAGTTTTAGGAGGTAAGTTTCTACATGTAAGGTAGTCATGGGCGTCCGAACCCGAAAAACTGAGGACCCGAACTGAACTGATCAAAAAAGCCCTATTCGGTTCGGTTTCATATTGAGAAATCTCGGTTCGGTTCATGGACCGACCCGAACATAGTTTTTCGGTTCGGGTTCGGGCTTCATAATTTTTGAGACTGAAAGACCGAAGGAGACCGATTTCTCCTCTCATGCCACTTCCCATTATATGATTGGGTCATAATAAAAACATAATATTATATATTTAATAAATAAAATAAACCCTAAAACACTAACACACCCTACCCTAACCCAATTTCACTATCCATTCAGCCTCCCTCTCAAAAGTCAAAACCATCTCAGCCTCTCTCTCGAAACTAATCCATGTTCTTAAGTTCTTCCCCAATTCATTCTCCATCTTTATCAATCATCAAGAAAGATCGAGATCAAGATTGAGAGAGAGAGAGAGAGGTTGTCGTCGCTACGTGAATCGAACTAAATCCAGAAATTCTCTCCCCTTGTCTTTGAATTTAGTTAGGTGTCCAATTGTCCATGTTTTAGGGTGTTCGAATTTGGGATTCGAGTAGTTGATTGGAGTGGACGAAGTGGCTGTGTCTTTACTCTGTAAGCCATGTGGAGCATAGAGAAAATAGAGGAAAGAGTTTATCAAAAGAAGAAACAGGTATGCTTTTCTTATGCTTGGGTGTGTATAATATTGTTTGGAAGCTTTTCTTGTTGAGTTCTTTGGTTTGATTAAAGCATGTTGAAATTTTCCTTTTGTTTCTGGTTAGATTAACATTTTTTTTTTCTGGAAATTTTTCTTGCCAATTCATTCCTATATCGTAGTTCATGCATCAATGGAAAATTCATCCCACAATTCGTCATCCGATTCTGATTCCAATTCTCAAGCAGTTGTTCCTATACCAACTGATGCATTGAGGGTTCAAACACTTCCTAAAACCTTCAAGGCCCAGAACAAAAAAAGCGTGCTGGAGGGGGACAAAGAAAGCAGGTTGGAGATGCTGCTGATCCTGAAACTACAGAAGAAAGCCTGCTGGAAGATCCTGGGTCTGGTTGCACTTCAAGAAGATTGAGAAGCTACAATTTGAGATAAAGGAAGGGAAGAAGGTTTAGACTTGTGTTAAGGAGAAAGCTAAATGCAATTACTGTGGAACTGATCTTGCGTGTGATACTTATGGAAATGGAACTAGCTCACTTAGGAGACATATACAAGAAGTGGGCAAAAAGTATCCGGGTAGAGTTGATTTAGAAAGTGGGCTGCAGGTACTAAGTACTGGTGGTACTAAGGAGTTCGTGATGGTGAAATAGAGTCAGGAGGCTTGTAGGGAAGCAGCCTGCAAGATGATTGTAATGGAGGTTTAGATATTTTTGTCATGTGGCTGTGCCTAGGTGGGATGTAACTTCTAGGAGGGTTATTGTGAAACAGTTTCTGACCATGTACAAAGCAGCCAAATTAGAGCTTAAGAAAGAGTTAAGGAGTCATTGCATTTGCTTAACGACCGATACATAGACATCGGTGCAAAATATCAACTACATGGTCGTGACTGCCCATTTTATTGATGTTGGTTGGACATTGCACAAAAGAATACTAAATTTTAGGGTGATTCCTAATCATCAGGGCACTAGCATAGGGAAGTTGTTGGAGGAATGTTTGCTTGATTGGGAAGTTGAGAGAGGGTTGACCATTTCTGTTGAAATGCAAGTGCAAACAAGGTTGCAATTGACTACATTAGGAGGAAGATGTTAGATTGGGAGAAACCACCCATTCTTGGAGGCAAGTACCTGCATGTTAGGTTCCTTGCACATATTCTAAACCTCATTGTCAGATCAGGCCTAAAAATGATGGAGAGATCAGTTGCTTTAATTAGGAATGCGATAAGATATGTTCGGAGTAGTGGACAAAGGCTTGATGTGTTTAAAATGTGTGCGAAGAAGGAGAAGGTTGAGTCTAAAAAGGTTTGCATCCTCGATGTGCCAACAAGGTGGAACTCCACCTTTCTAATGCTAGACACTGCATTAGAGCTCCGAAAGGCCTTCACTAGAATGGCAGATGAGGAGGACAACAAGTTCCGACAGTACTTTGACAAGGATGAAGACATCGATGAGGAATATGATGAGCTACAAGTTGGAGGGTATGATTCAAGGAAGAAACTAAGGAGAAAAAGGGTAGGGCCACCAGTTAAAGAGGATTGGGAAAAGGCTACTGTTTTTGTAAGGTTTTTAAAAGTTTTCTATGATGTGACAATGAGGATTAGTGCCTCAAACCACCTAACATCATGGAAAGCTTTTCATGATATAGTGGCCATCAAATCGGAGATCGACGAATTATTCACTAAACCGCATATGCCCACTGGTTTAGAGACTGAAATGATCTTGTTCGATATGGCTGTGAAGATGAGAGGGAAGTTTAATAAGTATTTTGGGAGCTTGGAAGATTGCAATCAGCTTTTATTCATTGCCTTTGTTAAACCCAAGGTTCAAGATCAGAAACTTTGAATGTATTGGCAATAAGTGGCTGAAGATGAAGTTTGATGACATTAAGAAGAAGTCTGTTGAGGTTAAACAGCTTCTAGTGTCCCTTTGTGATATGTACAGCTCCTCGATGATGTCTTTAAGGACTGGAAATGGAAAATCTAGAAGTGGAAAAAACTCAGTTAGCCACGGCAACAAATCTAGTTCAAAAAAGACAAGTGAGGCTACTGGAAAAATAGCCGACATGGAACAAGATTGGGAGAGAGAATTGGAAGACTCCGAGGAAGCTGTTGTTGGGCATAAAGTAGATAGATACCTATTGGACCCGATTGAGAAGCTTGCAAATCCTCAAAAGTGGGATATATTAGAGTGGTGGAAGATGAATGGTGCCCAGTATCCTAACCTTGCTGCACTTGCCAAGGATGTTTTGGCAATACAAGTAAGCACAGTGGCAAGTGAGTCTTGCTTTAGCACAGCCAGAAGGGTCATCTATCCCTTTAGGAGCTCTCTAACTCCCAAAACAGTGAAAGCATTGATATGCTACCAAAACTGGATTAGGTTTGAGAGCATCAACAACATTCAATATGTTCCTACTATCGAAGACATTGAATTTTATGAAAGTGTGGAGGATGGTATGATTTTTATTTTTGGATTGGTTGCCTTATTTCAATTTTCATCTTTATAAGAAATTGTTTGAAAATCTGGACATTGACTGTTTCAACTTTGCACTTTTGTTGCTTTGCAGAACATGCACGGGAAGAGGGCACTAGTACAGTGGATCAACGTGAAAAGCCATTTCACATCTAAGTCATCTAAAGCATCAAAGAATTCAAAGGTAGCTAATGCAGGGAAAACAACAAAATAAGGTACTGCCCCAGTTTTGCGCAACAAAAATTAAAGTTGTGCATTTCTACATGCATTTGGTATTTTGGTTAATGTTCTGCCTCTTATTTTCTATCATTTGGCATTTGGTTAATTTGAAAATGTGAACTCTTAGTTTAGGAACCTGCATCTTGTATGTTGGAACTTGCTTCTTGTATGTTGGAACCTGCATATTTGTAAATTTAAATTTTGAAATGTTCTGCAGACTTGTGCAGTGTGCACTTGTTGTAGGCTTGGAGTTCTGGACTTGTGGACCAAGGCAGCAGTCAGCAGGCCGAGCAGCTGGAGGCCTGAAGCTAGAGTTATTTGACTTATCTCACAGTTTGTGCAAAACTGTAGTTTCTGTTCATGTTTGATTAATTGATCATTTGATTGTTTTCTCACTTTCTGTTGTACATGTACCATTTAAAATTTCAGTTACATTGAACATATGAATGATTGAATAATTTAGAATTTTGGATAGTTGTTCAATGAGTTGGACAATGTAATTGTGATTTGTGACTTTGCATTGTAAACTTTTAATAAACCATCTCAGCCATTAAGGTTGTAGTGTTGTATGATCAGTTATGTTAATGAGTTTGTCAATTTGATATGCATCCCAGATTTTCAGGTACCCAAATGAGTGGCAAAACTGCCAGGAAGTCCAGAATTCCAGATGAGTCTTAGAACAAGTGGGAAAAGTGTAAGCTCTGGTATCTATCAGTTTTGGGACCGAAAAAAACCCGAAGACCGAACCGACCCAAATGGGATCGGTTTCTATCGGTTTTCATATTTGAAAAAGCTCAAACCTGCCAGAACTGACTACTTCGGGCTCGGTCTCACCAAATTTCAGGCTCGGCCCGACCCGAGCCCAGGCCTAATGTGAGGTGTTTGGCTCACATCCTCAATCTCATTGTGAGATCAGGACTCACAATGTTAGATAGGTCAGTGGGTTCGATTAGAAATGCAGTTAAGTATGTTAGGAGCAGTTCATCAAGGCTTGAGGTGTTCAAAAAGTGTGTTGAGAAAGAGAAGCTGGAATCTAAGAAAATATGTGTCTTAGATGTCCCAACTAGGTGGAATTCGACATTTATTATGTTGGATATTGCCCTAGAGCTTAAGAAAGCCTTTGATAGGATGGCTGACGAAGAGGACAGCAAATACGATAGCTATTTTGATGAACCTGAACCTGAACCTGAAGACCATGATGGGGAAGAGGATGGTTTTCTAGTGGTTGATCCAAAGTCCAGAAAAAGGATTGGACCACCAAATGACTTTGATTAGGAAAAAGCTGAAATTTTTGTGCAGTTCTTGAAAATATTCTATGAGGTAACCTTGAGGGTTAGTGCATCAAACAAGCCTACCTCACATCTAGCATTCCATGACATTGTAAGCATTCAAGCTGAGATAAAGGATTTGTTTGATAGAGATGAAGAAGATTTTGAGCATGAAGCACACAGAACCCTTCACCAAATGGCTGTGAAGATGAAAGCGAAGTTTACGAAGTACTTTGCCAAGTTGGACGACATGAACCAACTTCTTTTGGTAGCACTCGTGCTGGATCCTAGGTATAAACTTAGGAACTTTGGCAGTACTTGTCAAGATATGCTTGGATATGATGCATCACAAGTTAAGAAGACATCGGATGAACTGAAGGAGTTAGTTGTGCAGCTTACTGACCTTCATGCATCTTCAAATGGAACTTAGAAAAGTAAAACAAGTTCAGGGAGTGGCATTACTAGTGGAAGGACTGGAAGCAGCAACTCTAGTGCAAGGACCTTAAGTGGCAAGAGGGCTGACATGTTGAAAAAATGGATAACAGAGTTAAGGGAATCAGAAGAGGTGGTGTGCAACATGAAGTGGACAAATATTGTCTTGATCCGATTGAAGATCCACCTGGAAAAGAGGATTGGGACATTTTGATGTGGTGGAAGCTTAATGGAGTGAAGTACCCAAATCTGCAACTTGTGGCCAAAGATGTGCTTGCTGTCCAAGTCAGTACAGTGGCTTCAGAAAGTGCCTTTAGTACTGGAGGTAGGGTGATTGATCCCTATAGAAGTTCAATGACTCCCTGAACTGTGGAGGCCCTCATTTGCATGCAAAATTGGATAAATGCTACGAGCATATCAGAGATTGAGTACTTTCCAACCGCAGAAGATATGGTGTTCTATGAAAAAATGGAAAAAGGTCGTACAATGCTTCACTAGTTCATTCTGTTCGTTGTTTCAAACTTTCAATATTTACTGACCTGTAGTTGTTTTTTTTATTTCTGCATTGAACATTAAAGTGAACTAACTGTCCAGTTTTCAACTGTTTTGGTGCAGAACATCAACTTGAAGATACTACATCAAGTGGACAGGCTCGTGTGGGAAAGCAAAATAAGGTTGCAAAGATAACAATCGATTGTGATGCAGTAGAGGCTTCAAATCTGTCATCTTGAATTCTTGCAGCAGGTTGCTTGGTACAAGCTATGTGACTATGTATGGTGTTATATTGTGCAATGTGTTTTCCAGAATTTGAATTATTTCTACTTTTATAAAGTATGGGACTGCATTGTGGTGTAATAATGTTGTGGAATGACAATCTGATGTAATATGCCAATGTCATAGTGTATTTAATATTTTAACTAATTAACTTTCACTCACAATGTGTTATGTGTTAGTTAGTGTGTTACTAAATCAGTCAATCTTCAAATATGCCAATCTTCAAATCATCAAATGTGTTAGTTGAATTATTTCTAATATGAGCCCCAATGTGTTATGTTGTTTTGCTTAATTAGTTAATTAGAACAGCAATATGTTGTCGAGATGATTTGGATCACTGATCAAGTTGTGTCAGTGTGTTATGAATCATTGATCAAGTTGTGACTGTTGTGTTAGTGTGTTATGATCACTGATTTTGATCAATCTGCAATGTGAAAATGTAATAGTGTTATGGTACTGATTTGCACGTTTTTGCAGGCTGTTGGAGACATAGAGGGTTGGGGAAATCAACAATGTGAGATTGATGCTGCAACTGCAATGTTCATAAGTTCATATATGCCTATATGGAATCCAATCCTTTGTCTGATTGCTTCTCGATTCCTCCTCTTCATCTTCAATTGCTCTTCATTTTCAATTTGACAATTTATACTATTTTTTTGAAGTTCAAATATGCAGTTAATTTGACAATTTCTGAGTTGTGAGTTATGACTTTTTCTGTTTTGGGACTTTGGCGTATGGAACAATGTGAGTTCTGTACTTCTGTTGTGGTCTTGTGGATGTTGTGCACTTGTGCAGCTGTGCTTAAGTGTTTTCAGGCAGTTCTACTATTCCGGAATCAATGGAATGTATTTCAGTATTTGACTAGTTGTATTTTGTAATCTCTTCAATCATAATGTAATGTGTTCATTCACTTCATTGTATCAGTTATAAGTTATGTTGTAATTTGTAAGATCATTGTCTTGCATATTCATAAATGTGGGAAAACATGAAAGCTGGGAAGCTGGAAATTTGAGGGAAATGAGGAAAGTGACAAACTGTGTTTCAGGACCGATAACCCGAAAACTCGGACCGAATGTTACGGGTTCGGGTTGTAGTCGGTTTCAAATGGGAAAGAACTGTAAACCGAACTGAGACCAATTAGACCGGTTCGGTCTCAAGTCCATACAAAACTGGGTCCAGACCGGACCTCGCCCATCCCTAGTTATTTATATAACAATGACCCAACTTCCCCAACCCCAGTTGGGCGGCTATGATAATTATATTAGATTTAATGCATAGATGTATCAAGCTAATTTAATGAATTTAAATGGTGACCAATTCAAGCTAGACATATAACCATGACAGGAATCTCAAGTAGTACTACTGATATCATCTATTTTCATATTTACTGGCATGGGATACATACTCTGATTTAAAAAAAATAATAATAATAAATAGAGGATTTGACAATATTAGTTCCTTTGTGACAGCCGATTTAGGGTGACTGGCACCCATCCACAATCTCAAAAGAAAAGGGGACATCGCAATCGGGAACCCCACCCCCGTCCCTCTATTTTATTTTATTAATAAAAGGAAAAAAAATCACAAGAAGAGAGAGGGAGATAAGAATCAAAACATCTCTGAGAACAAAATGAAATAAAGTACTCAAAGTGAGCACTGAGCTAAAATAGTTACAGACTGATGAATATAGCAACCATGCAGAAGAAACCACGTTTGCCTTCCAAGCTAGGCGTGCAAGAGTACTGGTCAAGCAGTCATCTTCTTAATGATGTAAACTTTTTTACTTGGGTAAATTCAGGTCCTGTTTGGTACGTTTTGCCTTTTATTTCTTTGATTCTTACTGTGTTATATATGAGTAAATTCCACAGTAGTTCGGTTTTTTTTTTGTTTGGTCAAATAAACTCATTCATTAGATGAAACCCAAATTACAAAGGTAATACAGAAAAAGTAGGAGTCCTTGGCCCGAAGACCCAATAGACAACCCATAAACTAAACTAGAACTAACTGACAAGCCGAGACCCAAAAGCCCAAAATACCAGAAAACCTAGATCTAAAACCAAAGTCTTCGCTGCAACACAGGCTGGCCGCTGTGAGTACCACCATGGCCAGATGAGCTCCGACAGAAGCTTGACTTCCAGAGGCCAAATAACTCTCCACCATCATTC
This sequence comes from Rosa multiflora, assembly GCA_002564525.1. NCBI lineage: Eukaryota > Viridiplantae > Streptophyta > Magnoliopsida > Rosales > Rosaceae > Rosa > Rosa multiflora. Next base: position 27,949 of record BDJD01003113.1, read on the forward strand.
TCCACACCGAAATTGCATGCACAGGAAGAAACAAGAAAAACAGAGAACTTAGTAAAGGTAGTCGTGGAGGTGGAGACCACCATGCATCACAACACCACTGGTCAAGCGATGTTCACACGCTGCGGTGGCTTGTCGGTACTACTGCAATCATCAGGTGTGAAGTTAAGTGAACAGATCCATGTCAAGACTCCAAGGGTTGAAAGTGAAGATGGGGTTGTGGAAAAAGAGAAAAGTCGGATGAAGATTAGAGGGTGAGGTGTCTGAGATG